>OX465295.1:240562578-240635078 GCA_949987735.1 Leucophora obtusa | reverse complement strand
GAAAAGCCTCCCCTTGGTGGCCTGTAAAAACCCCTTCGGTTAGAACCCTGAAATTTAAAATGTGGGTCCCTGGAGTAAGGGCTAACTCATTAGAAAGATACTTTTTTGAATTTTGGACAGGGTCGTTGATAAAAAAAGGGTGGTAAAAAAGGGAAAGGGGCCCCTTAACGACCTGTCCAAACTGCTGGAACTAGGAAGCTGAAATTCGGTACTTAGGTTCCTCTTCTAGCCTAATTCCAACCGGGAGGGACAAAAAAAGAAAAAGTGTCCTCCTTGACAGCCTGCTCAAACTGCTGGAACTAGGAAGCTGAAACTTCCTGTCGATGGATTTTCGGAAATTCCTACAGAGAGGGGCACAATACTAAGTTGGCTAGAAACCAGAAATGTAAAACATATGTTCCATGGAGTATGGGCTCACTTATCGGGATGGTGCTTTTTGGAATTTTTGACAGGGACATTGCGAAAATGGGGATTAATGAAGCGAAAATTCCGCTTAAAGGCCTGCCCAAACTGCTGGAATTAGGAAGTTGAAATTTGGTATTAAAGTTCCTCCTCTACTGTAGACATCCGCTTAGATGAGATTTTTGTAAATTTGCACAGGTATGGTCAAAAACAGGAAAAGTCTCCCCCTTAACGACCTTGCCAAACTGCTGGAACTAGGGAGCTTAAATTCGGTATTTGGGTTCCTTCTCCAACGTTGACGTCCCCTAAGACGGTATTTTTGGAAATTCATACCGGGAGGAAAAAGGGAAAAACTTCCCCCTTGACGGCCTGGCCAAACTGCTGGATATAGAGACCTAAAATTATGTATGTAGTAGGTTCCTCCTCCAACGCAGACGTCCTCTAAGACGGAATTTTTGGAAATTCCTACCGGGAGGAATAATTCTCCCCCTTGGTGGCCTAACCGAACCCTTCGGCTAGAAATCTGTAATCTATAATATGTTTTCCTTGGAGTATGGGCTAATTTATCGACAAGACATTTTTAGGACTTTGGAACGTGGTAAAAATGGTGGTTCAAAAGGGGAAAATTGCCCCCCCCCCCCCCCTTAACGTCTGCGTCTTTAGCTAGAAATCTAAAACTTAAAGAACAAGTGTATATGGAACACTAAAACTAAGAAACAAAATAGGAAACGGGTGGAATTGAAACATTACACAAGTGGAACGAAATGGATATAAATGTTGAAGGAGTGGAATTGAAATCATAGACAATGGAAATGGATTGGAAGAGGGAACGAAATGGAATGGACTATAGAATGAAATGGAATGAGGAGCGAGATGGCATAGAATGGGGAACGAGTGGAATTGAAATACTGCAGTTAAAAGAGGAATGGAACGGAGCAAGTGCAATGAAATGGAAATAGAAGCGACTGATATCAATATCGATACACAAGACAGTAGGAACGAAATGGAATGAAACGGCGAACGAGTGGAATTGAAATAACAGATAATGGGAACGAAATGCAATGGAATGGTGAACGAAATGGAATCTTGGAAAACTAAAATGGTTAAACAGAATGGAATGGAATTTGAATGACTCAAACTGCCGGTGTTTGGTACTTGAAATTTCGCATGTGATTGAGGCAAGATTATATATATTTGGAATTTTTACTGGGAGGAACAAAAAGGGGTGAAGAACTCCTTTTAATTACCTGTTCAAACACTATCCACGGAATATGAAACTTATGTAGCATTGAAACATACTCTCCAAAAAGTTAAACAAATTTTCTAAAAGAGAAAAAACCTTAGAAAAGGAATGGAACTTATATATTCTGATATTTAAACTACAGGTAACGAAGCACCTGTGGAAGAAACCGACACAGTAAATTTTCCAACTGAGTTTGTGAATTTACTTGAATTGCCAGGTCTACGTTTACATAAAGTGGAATTAAAAAAAACTTTAAAGCACGCTAACAACGTAGCGGGCTTTGCCCGCTATCTTTAATATTATAAAATGCTTTCCAACGTTATTTATTTTCATTCAAAACACAAATGAAGAAAACTACTTACGGGTCTATCTACCTAAGTTCGCATTTTACCAAATTATCTTGACATACACACGTATATTGCAATTTATAATGGATTCATTACTAACAATCCACTTTCATGAGAAAAAGTGATCAAATATTTATTTATTTTAAACCCATTGTTGTGCAGAATTATTTATTTGTGGTGGCTGGGTGAAGGCTTTTATTATAAAAACTGTACTTTAAATAAAAAAGCGAATAAGAACTATCTACACCGATGGTTGAACAACAGACAATTATTTGTTACATGCTCACGTGTTCGTATACTAAATGATTTATTTATATAAAAATGAAGAGGCAAAAAATAGTGTTTGTACTTAAACATTACAATAAATTTACCTTAACAAATATTTTACCTTAACAACAAATATTGTTTTATTTTATCTAAAAGAAATTTAATTCTAAACTTTAAGGCACGCTAACAACGTAGCGGGCTGCCCCCGCTAGTAACTCATATGGAAGATAAAAGGGATATCGCTAAATAAACTCCCGGTACAATAAAAAAACGACTTAATTTTTTTAATATTAAATTTAAGCCTGAAAAACAATATCTGCATACATAATCCATTGACCAACTTATAAATTATCTTGATTTCACCTTAGCCGATTTTTCCCGCGTAATTAATCTTAACTTTTCACGAGTTTATTTCCTATATATCTTTTGATTGTTTTTGTACAAATTTAGTTTTAATTTTTTCCTATTTACTATTGATTGGTGCGTTACATTTATATATTTAATTGTTTTTTTTAATGACCAATAACAATAGAATTCGTTCTAGAGATGGAATTGCTAGTATGGTTAATATCTTGGCTAAACAGAGATCAGGTATTAAAATCTGTCATATAAATGCGCAAAGTTTACAGGGCAAAATTGATGAATTCAGATATATATTTGAAAATTCTGGTATGGATTTCATATGCGTTTCTGAAACTTGGTTTGACTCGAATACAACAGATTTATCCATTTCTTTGGATGGTTACAATATACGTAGAGTTGATAGAGATGATGGCTACGGTGGCGTGGCAATTTATATAAAAAAAGGTATTACATTTAGTGTTAAATGCACCTCCAAAGATGCTGATAGTTTGGAGGAATCACTTCCGCAAAACTTTGTAGAGTACCTTTTTATTGAGATTAATAGTTTAGGAAAGAAATTACTTGTGGGAAGCGTATATAGGCCAAATAGAAATATACCGACTAATCGCTTCATTACAACTCTGGAGACTTTTACGGTTTTATATGAAGATGTCATAATAGCGGGTGATTTTAATTCTAATTTATTGGTAGATAGTGGTCTTTCTGATAACATGGTTTCACTCGGACTTTTTATACCAAATACAACTATACCTACGCACTTTACTGCGACAAATAGTACACTATTGGATCTGTTTTTGGTTAGTAATCAGTCAAATATCCAACTTTATGACCAACTTTCAGCTTCATGCTTTTCAAGACACGATCTTATTTTCATGACATATAAATTTGAATTGTTGGCAACTGAACAATTTATCACTTACCGTGACTTTAAGAATATCGACTTCGTGGCCTTGGAAGAGGAGTTTTTTAAAATAGACTGGGATTATTTAAACCACATTATCGCAGTGGATGATCAGCTTTTATTTCTAGAGGAAAACATAAGTTATCTGTTTAATCAAACAGTACCTTTAAAAACTAAAATTGTTAGCGAAAAGAAAAAACCCTGGTTTTCTTCCACCATTAAAGAATCAATGTATCGAAGAGATTTTGCATTTTCTAGGTGGAAACGTTTTAAAACTACACAGCTACAAGAAGAATATCGTACTGCTAAAAAAGAAACAAATAAGCTGATAAAAAAGGCCAAATCTGAATTCTATGCCGAAAAATTCTCGAATGCTTTAGGATCCAAGAAGACATGGCAGACGATTCGCGAAATTGGAATTGGCAAATCTGGTACGCAAGATCCTTGTCCAATTGATGCCGACATTGCAAATAAAACTTTTTTAAATATACCAATGGTAGAAGCTGATTGTAACTATTATAGAAACATACACCCAATTTATGTTTCAGAAAACAATAGGTTCTTCTTTACTGGCATAACTGAGTGTGACGTTTTATCAAGTTTCTTATCGATAAAATCTAATGCTGTTGGAGTTGATGGAATTCATCCGAAATTTCTAAAAATACTATTACCTCAACTACTTCCTCGTATAACATTCTTCTTTAATAAAATATTTACAACTGGTTGCTTTCTTACTAATTGGAAAAATGCGAAAATCGTACCAATACCTAAATCAGGCACTGATTACAGACCCATAGCTATTTTACCGTTTCTGTCTAAAGTCTTCGAAAGGCTGATGCACAATCAAATGATTACCTTCTTAGATAATAATAATTTGCTTTCATCTCGTCAATCTGGGTTTCGAAGGAAACACAGCTGCATAACAGCGCTAGTTGATGTTGCGGAGGAGATAAGAAAAGAAGTTGATGATGGTAAAGTAACTTTTTTAATTCTATTAGATCATTCGAAAGCTTTTGATACTGTTGACCACGGCATCTTATGCTACAAATTACAAAATATGTTCAATTTTTCTTCAACTGCAACACGTCTTTTGTCGTCTTATCTTAGTAACAGATATCAGTACGTTGAAACCTCAACCGGAAAATCTGTGTCACTAGCTGTTACAAGAGGCGTTCCGCAAGGATCTATATTAGGCCCGCTCTTGTTTTCATTATACTCTAATGATCTCCCGGATATTCTAACATACTGTAAAGTTAGAATGTATGCTGATGATGTTCAACTTTACATTAGTTGCAATGAAACCTTGCTTGATCAGTGTGTAAGAACTTTGAATTTGGAACTTGATCGCATTCATGTGTGGGCAACGGCTAATGGTCTGGGGATTAACCCTAAAAAATCTAAGTGTCTTATTATTAGGGTTTATGTCCCGGGAATTCCCGGGACGGGATTCCCGGGAATCCCGCCCTTTTTTCAATCCCGCAATCCCGGGAATTTTGTGCGGGATTTCCCGGGATTTTTTTTTGTTCTTTTACAGAAGTTTTAGCTATTAAATATTGCAATGTTGAAAACTAAATTAATTTAAATTTAAAGCATTGGTTTGAAATTAATTTAAATAAGAAATATTTGATATTAAAGAATGCTTTTAAATTTAATAAACTGAATTAGTATAAAAAACATATTATTTAGGCCAAATTGTTTTTGGATATAAGTTAAATTTTTTCTTTAAAATGGTGATCTTTGGTCAAATAAAGCAATATATACAACACTTCAAACAACAGGCATTAAAAAGTTGGTAATATTTTCGTATATCCAATTGAGTATTTTGAGGTTTTTTCACTTCAAATATTTAAAAGATACCAACTAAAGTTAAGAAACATTTAATGAATGTTTTTCGTTCAATTTGAGATCAAATATTATCACATTTCCTTTAAATTATTTTGAAATTAAAAGAGAGATGATACATTTTTCACAAGTAAATTACATACATAGAATAAAAATTTTAAAAATTCGATAAGGCCAGCAGGATAGAATACATATTTTCGGATCCTGCTACAAACCCATCCTCAATATTCTATGCCTTTATGGGTTAATAATTGATGATGAACTATTTATTGAATTGAAACAAATAAGCAATTTAAAACAACTCAATTAGACTAACATCAACAAAATTCTTACAATGTTATTTTATCCGGCTGCTTGCTATGGAATTCAACTCTGATCGACAACTTATGAAGCACAGATTTATGAACGACAACGAACCGTTAATTTTAAATGCATATTCTGATTATTTTTGTTGATAGTAACCAATTAGGCATACGTATTAAATTATATTTTTCACTATATCTAGTGTGTTAAGATGAATAAAATATTATTTAATAATATTCTATATAGTGTAGATTTTTATCAAAATCTTTAAGAGAATTTGGGTAATAATTTGTGTGAAGAATACTCACTTTTAAACTTTTTTATAAAATTATTCTATACGAATACTTCTGAGAATCTGCACAGAAACAAAATCTTTAGAAATTAAAATTTTTGGATTCCATATTTAAGAAATACTTAAGCAAAAAATCTAGCTTAGTTCTGACTATAAAACTGATCCGATACAAGTTTGCACCCATTAATAATTCCAATATATCCTGAAAGAAGGGAAAAAATTAAAATACCCGTGTCTTTCACTTTTTCTATATCAATTCGTTTAACTGTTTCAACCGCGAATTAATATTTAGTTAATATATTTCATTTTAAAATTAAGACCGCCTTCCAAATAAATATATTACCTAAAGAGTAATTCGCGATTTAAAGTATTAAACGAACTTATCTAGACAAAGTGGAAGTCATGCATATTTTATATTTAGCCCTCCTTTCAGAATATATAGATTTTATCATGGGAACAACCAAAAGATGAACTTTGTCGGACTATGTTTTAATAGAAATCGAGTTTTTCAAGTACAACATATGTCGGATTTAGTTATTTTGTAACGAGCGGGAATTCCCGGGATCCCGGGAAATGCAGAAAAAAATCCCGCTGTCCCGGGAAATGAAAAAGTCCGGGAAAAGAAAAACCCTACTTATTATACAAAAACGATTAGCGAAGAAAATAATTATTCCCAACATTTCAATAAATAATCAACGTATTGAAATTGTAAGTACCGCTAAAAATCTAGGAATCTTTTTTAATAATACCCTTACCTGGTCTGATCATATTAAATATGCATGTGGTCGAACTTTCTCCATGATGAGAACACTCTGGCGAACCCAACACTGTACACCATTAAAAATTAGAATACTGCTTGCTAAAACTTACCTTATTCCAATTTTGTTGTACGGGTGTGAACTCTTTGCCAGTTGTGACTCAATAAGTGAAAATAAATTAAACGTCGTTTTCAATAATATCGTTCGCTATGTATATGGTTTAAAAAGACGTGCACGAGTATCTGCGTTTTCCAAAAAATTATTAAATTTACTGAAAACTCGAATTTTGACTTTCTTACATAAAATCATTTATTTGCATCAACCTGTACATCTTTATGAGAAACTAATTTTTTCAGACCCTATTTGTAGGGGTAAAAGACTGAAAGCATTTAAATATAAAAGCCTTATATCAACTTGGCAATTCTATATCAATGCCATCCATCTCTGGAACTCAATTCCTTATTGTTATCAAATCTTAAGTAACGCACTGCGGTTCAAAAAAACCATAATTACCTATTTTTCAAACGTATTTGATTAAATTAAATTATTTTCTTTTGTATTATGTCTATAATTTTTCAAATTGTTAGTTTTTAATTGTAAGTCAAAAAACAAAAAAAAATTATTATTTTATTTTTATTTTTTTTTATTATTATTATTATTATTTGTGCCTTTGCTATTATAAACATAGACAACTTTTTGAACTTATAAATGGCTTATAAATCGAATATTTCATTTTAAAAACGTGTTACAAGGTTTTGAAATTATTATGCATAGGTACCATATTATATATATGTATGTTTGATTACTTTATTTTTTTTTTCTTCATAATTAGTTCTTAAGTTATTAAATTATAAAAAGTTTATTTAACGAATAATCAGTTCTTCACTGCAATATAAGACTTTTAGTCTTGTGTGTGGAACAACAAAATAAATAAATAAAAAAAAAAAAAAAAAAAATAATTGATAAAAGATTTCAAACAAATTTGCTTTATCTTCCAAATGATACAAAGGTGATATTGCCGCAATATTGTCACAAAAAGTTATGACAAAAGATAAAATTTTTGAAATATTTTTTTACAAATATCGCCGAATTATCTTCCAATTGATAAAAGGAAGACAATTTCAAAGTAAATACTACTTGATTATTTTGATTCAAATGACAAATAAAAGATATCGTTTTAATATCTTCTTGGAAGGTATCTTTTAAATGTTTACAGGGTCATTATGTGCGCTCTTTGTATGACTCAAAACATCGATTGTAACCAGGGATGGAAAATAATAATTTAGTTATAAAAATCAAGAATGGAACTATACTATGGAATTATAATATTCCAACAGTATTATAGCCCTAGATTATGAATTTTAAAAAACCATACGTAAAAAATTGCAAAATAATATCGGAATGCGAAAAAAGGCTTTGGGGTTCAAAAAATTAATTAAAATATTTACATTCTGCAAACGATGCCAAAATTTTCTTTTTTTGCAACTAACCACCAAAATTTGTTTTATGAAATGGGCATTATACTCCGTAGATTATAAATTAAAAAACCGCATTTAAAAAATTGCAAAATTATAGAGGAACGCGATAAAAAGACTTTGTGGTATAAAAAAATAATTAGAAAACTCAATCAGCGATTAACAATCTACAAATGAAAACAATGACGCAAAAATTTTCCTTTTTGCAAATATTGTTTTCGCGATTTATTTATTTTTTTTTTTTTGCAAACTAAGCACCAAACTTTTGTGTATAAAATTGGCACTATAGACCCTAGATTATAAAATTAAAAAACCACACTAAAAAAATTGCAAAATAATCGCGGAAAGCGAAAAAAGGCTTTATGGTACAAAAAATTAATTAAAAAACTTAATCAGCGATTTACATTCTGCAAACGAATATAGTGATGAAACAATTTTTCCTTTTTGCAAATTTTATTTTTCGCGATTTTTTTTTTGCAACTAGCCACCAATCTTTGTTGTATGAAATGTGTATTATAGTCCCTAGATTATAAATTAAAAAGAAACGTACTTAAAAAATTGCAAAATAAAAGCGGAACGCGAAAAAGACTTTGTGGTACAAAAAATTAATTAGGAAACGTAATCAGCGAATTAGATTCTGCAAACAAATATATTGATGCAAAAATTTTCCTTTTTATTTTTCGCGATTTATTTTGCAACTAGCCACCAAACTTTGTTGTATGAAATGTGTATTATAGCCCCTAGGTTATAAATTAAAAAAACGCACGTAAAGAATTGCAAAATAATAGCGAAATTTTAAAAAAGACTTTATGGTACAAAAATTTAATCCCTAGGTTATATATTTAAAAAAACCGCACTTAAAAAGTTGCAAAATAACGGCGGAATTCGAAAAAGGCTTTATGGTACAGAAAATGAATTAAAAGAGGTAATCAGCGATCGACATACTGCAAACCAATATATTGTTGCAAAAATTTCGCTTTTTGCAAATGTTTTTTTTTTTCGCAATTTGTGCTAATATTTGCTAATATCTGAATATTTAATTTTTTTTAACGAGCCAAAGAGGAAGCTATTTTTTAGTCACTTACATTTTTAAATATGTAAGAGCGATCTAACATTTTTGTTGTAAGAGGCCGATTAAGTGAGCCTTTTCCATCCCTGATTAACCAGTCTGAGTTCGTTTCTGTTCCAAGCCGCATAATATTTTTTCAAATAAAAAATATTGAGAGAGTTGCAAAGCCATTGATGGAACTATACTATGGAATTATACTTTTTCCAACAGTATTATAGCCCTAGATTATGAATTTTAAAAAACCCTACGTAAAAAATTGAAAAATAATATCGGAATGCGAAAAAAGGCTTTGGGGTTCAAAAAATTAATTAAAAGATTTACATTCTGCAAACGATGCCAAATTTTCTTTTTTTGCAACTAACCCCCAAACTTTGTTTTATGAAATGGGCATTATACTCCGTAGATTATAAATTTAAAAAACCGTACTTAAAAAATTGCAAAATAATAGAGGAACGCGAAAAAAGACTTTGTGGCAGAAAAAAATTGTTAAAAAACTCAATCAGCGATTAACAATCTGCAAATGAATACAATGACGCAAAAATTTTCCTTTTTGCTAATATTTTTTTCGCAATTTTTTTTTTTGCAAACTAAGCACCAAACTTTTGTGTATAAAATTGGTACTATAGACCGTAGATTATAAATTTAAAAAAACCACACTAAAAAAATTGCAAAATAATCGCTGAAAGCGAAAAAAGGCTTTATGGTACAAAAAATTAATTAAAAAACTTAATCAGCGATTTACATTACAAACAAACATATTGATGAAAAAATTTTTCCTTTTTGAAAATTTTATTTTTAGCGATTTTTTTTTGCAACTAGCCACCAAACTTTGTTGCATAAAATGTGTATTATAGTCCCTAGATTATAAATTAAAAAGAAACGTACCCGACTATAAAAGTTTTCATATAATCTTATATGATTTGATATAAATTTAAATGTTTATATGCGTGGCTTTATATAACCATATACATTTATATTAACACTTTGGTTTTATAAATATGTTTGATATAACGTTATATATAATCATATGCGATTTGGTCTCCAACCATATATTAAGAGATCTGCAAATATAGTTCATACATAATTATATATAATGTCATATAAGCTTTTATAAAGCATATTATATCAAAATATATAACAAATTTAATAGAAAATTGTATTAATTTTATATATAATTATGATATCTAATTATACAAAATTTTATAAAGTTTAATTGCAATTTTTAAATTTAAAAATAAAAATTAGAAAAACATATGTTGAAATAAATATGGTTTAAGTTCAGTTATTTTTTCCGTGAAAAAAAATTTTGTAATGTTTTATTTTGTCAGCTATTTACAAGTTTATTAACAAAAATTTTTCTAAACATTAAGCATTAGTATTTAATACTCGTATGAATGAAAATAAGTGATCTCAACAATATTTACTAAAATTTTATTTGAAAATCTTCATCAAATTATATGTATTAATATATAATTTGATGAAGTTATCCCATTTTTCGGATCAAATTGTATCAGGTTAGATAACATGCTTATCTCGCTTGATATAATTATATATTCCAATATTCGGATCAAATTAGATATGGACGTATATATGGGTTTATATATGGTGATATATGATTATATAATATCTTTTTTAGTCGGGTACTTAAAAAATTGCAAAATAAAAGCGGAACGCGAAAAAAGACTTTGTGGTACAAAAAATTAATTAGGAAACGTAATCAGCGATTTAGATTCTGCAAACAAATATATTGATGCAAAAATTTTCCTTTTTGCAAATTTTATTTTTCGCGATATTTTCTGCAACTAACCAAACTTTGTTGTATGAAATGTGTATTAAGCCCCTAGATTATAAATTAAAAAAAAAACGCACGTAAAGAATTTCTAAATAATAGCGGAATTTGAAAAAAGACTTTATGGTACAAAAATTTAATCCCTAGGTAATATATTTAAAAAAAAACGCACTTAAAAAGTTGCAAAATAACGGCGGAATTGGAAAAAGGCTTTATGGTACAGAAAATGAATTAAAAGAGGTAATCAGCGATCGACATTCTGCAAACGAATATATTGTTGCAAAAATTTCGCTTTTTGCAAATGATTTTTTTTTCGCAATTTGTGCTAATATTTGCTAATATCTAAATAATTAATTTAAATTTTTTTTAACGAGCCAAAGAGGAAGCTATTTTTTAGGTACCTACATTTTTAAATATGTAAGAGCGATCTAACATTTTTTTGGTATAAGAGCCCGATTAAGTCAGCCTTTTCCATCCCTGATTAACCAGTCGGAGTTCATTCCTGTTCCAAGACGCATAATATTTTTTCAAATAAAAAATATTGAGAGAGTTGCAAGGCCATTGGTTCTTGTGGAATCAGTTTTGGAATACATGGATTTTAAAATGGTTCTTATAAAAAACATTAGTTCCTTCCGCTTTCGTTTTATTTCAAGATTTGAAGTTTTCTTTTTTTATTGTATATTGCGGCCATGTATAATTTATGAAAAACCACAATATGGCCCTCGGTGACAAATCCGTACCCACTCTTGCCATAGACTATAATCAGACGTTTTTTGGCTGGATTACTTTTAGTTTTCGCAGTCTCCAAAGTTCTAAAATTAAAATTAAAATTTTTATTAAAAAATACATAAAATATTAACATAGTAAACCAAAAAAATATATGCAATACCGAAATCGGTATAGTCCTAAAATCGGTATTTCGAATTTGCTAAAATGGCTCGAGTTTTGACAATTTCGGTATTACTAAAATCGATACTGGAAAGCCTATGCGGCACATGTAAGTATATGAAATTACTTACCCTGATTGGAAAACATCTCAAACAGTGTGTATCGATTAACACGATTTGAGGTGTTTAATGTTGTGAATCCCATATTAGTTAGTATGTTGTTAATATCCAAACGTGTTGACTATATTCAGATATCTTGCATGGAAATTATAAGATACTGGATTATTTTGGATACTACCCAGTGCAGAAAATCATTACCAGATATGTGGTTATGTAACTACATACTTGGTAATGGTAACTAGTTACTTTTGTTATTACATTTCTTATTACCTACATATAGCGATGTCGCGAAAAATAATGGGTTATGGTTACACACCAGCATACGAAAAATCAAAAAAAATATCGTTACCTATGTGCTTACCAGTACTGACAAAAATAATGAGCCTAAAAATAGATTTAAAAAAAAATAAATTATATAAAAAAAAATATTTTTTATTGTATTTTTTTTTAAATAATATTTGCTGGTGCGGTAATCGAACCTGGGTCTACAGATTGCCAGTCAATAGCTCTACCATCTGAGCTATATCGACATGTCCCAGAAAAATCTTTCAAATAAGTTGTTATATAATAGAAATTTATAGCTCCGCACAACTTATTCTTTGGCGTCTAAACTCATTATTTTTGTTTGGCGTGGTCGTTTTTGTAAGTAGTCACGCTCGCTTACGAAAAAATAAAAATTAAGTAGTTATGAGATTTTGAATAATAAGTGGTTACACACCTGCTTACAAAAAGTTGAATTACAAGTGGTTATCCGATTGCTTACTTGATTCTTAAAAATAAGGAGTTACACAAATACTATTAGTTTTAAGAAATACATTCACAAAAATTTAAGTTTTTCTAGTGCGTGATTTTAAGACTCGTCATAGAAATTTAAATATAAAACATATTTACATATAGTAAATAAAAATTTATAAAATTTAACTGTGTATAAAGTACTTATTTAAACTATTACGAGTAAGTCATTATTTTATATTTACAAACAATGAATACAATAGCTCGTTATTAGGAAGTCATTATTTTATATTATAAAATAATGCAAAAGGTAATGATATATCATTTTTGGTAATGCAGATAGTGATGAGGTGTCATTACTAATATTTTGCTGGGGTAATAGTTAATAGATAAAACACAATAGACCTGCTGCACACAAGTAAGCCTACTCGCCAACATACAAAAAATTAAAAAATATGTGGTTACATATATCCTTACCAGTTTTTAGAAAATAAATATCAAAAAATTTTCAAAAAAATCTATAAAAATATTATCTATTTGAAATAATGATTAAAATAAGTCATTATCAGCAACTCATTACTATATGTTTTAAAATAATGCAGAAGGTAAGTGGGTGTCATTACTGGTAGTCTAAAAAATAATAATATGGCATTACCTTTTCTACACTGGGTATTAGCAGATTTTTTAAACCCTGAGTATAACTGCCATTTTTTATTTTTTTTTTGTGTAAAACTATTAAAATAAATTAGTATCTGGCGTTTTAAATTCACAACAATATAATGTTCATAAATCCCTAAAACTATAATTTTTAAAAGTCGTTTTCAAGTTCCCAGCAAAATCTTTCATTACCAAATAAGCGGTTATTTAATGAAACTAAAATTTTTTACTACAGTAAGTTTGACTTAGCTTCACAACCAACTTTTGCAAGAATTTTTGTGCAGGTAAGCCAAAAACGCAGCTAAGTCAAATTGTTTACCTGCCTTAATGTGCAGGTATACAAAAGCAGAATGAAAACAAATGAAGCTAATGATGAAAACTTTGTGGTTTGCACCAGATCTTGCGATTTTAAAAAATTTTGTGTAGTTATAGCAAATGTGCACTTAAGAAAAAGTCAGTTAAACCAAAACTACTGTACTTATAATTCGGCGTCAGTACTAGTTATTTTTGTTAGGCGAAGCCGTTTTTATAAGCAGTCTAGCTTACTCGCGACTACTTATTTATTTATAAAGATAATGTGAATTTGGTTACTACTTATTTTTTAACCCCTAGTAAGTATATAAGTAAGTCGTATTATTTAACAACTTGTAACCATTTATTTTTTAACTGCGTATAAGCACACGAATAACTACTAATTTAGGTAACTACTTATTTTATATACTTTTGTAATGCAGCGGGTAAGCGGGTGCACAAGTTTTGTGCGTTTTTTCATGCAGCGAATATGGACAACTACTTACAAAAACGACCTTGTCGAACAAAAATAATGAGTTTTGACACCGAAATATAAGCAGTAGACACAAATTCTACTGCTTATTATTTAGATATTAGTAATGAGCAACCATTACTGAGATTTTGCTGGGTTATTCTAAAAAATGTTACACAGGTAGTAATTGCACTATATTTTTGAGCGTTGCTTTATTTCAAGGTTGGTTACCGTTATCGTTATAATACCGTTATCGCTAAAATACCGTTTCAAATTGAATACCGTTACTGTTACCAATATCTCTAAAAAAAAATTTAAAATACCGTTATCGTTACCCATACCGTTATTTTTGTGGGTAGTTACCGGTATTTACTAATTTATATAAAAATTACAATTTTTTTATTTTATAATCTTGAGTGTTTTTTACAAAAAAATTTATAGATAATAATTTCAGGGTTGAAAAAGCTACGACTAAAGTAGCAGTAGTAACTAAAAATGACGATTATTGTAGTAAAATATACAACAAAACTAAAAGTCATCACATCGCTACTACTACCACTATGCAAACTTTTCTGTAGCTCAGCAGTAGCAGTAGCTTTGTTTTGAAATTGAAAACCACCACAGCATCAATCGATGTTTCTGCTACTAAATTCAACAAGTAGCAGTAGCAGCCAAATAGACAAGACTCCCAAATTACTACTCAGCTACTACTACCACTACACAAAAATTTTATTAGCTAAGCAGTAGCACACATATTTGTTTTGAAATTGAAAACTACCGCAGCACCAATCGTCTACTTACAAATTAAGCAAGAGCAGTAGCAGCCAAACATACATGACTCCCAAATTACTACTCAGCAGAGTAGTCATAGAAATATTTTTGGTTGTTTAAAAATGAATTATTTGTTTGGTTTTTCCAGTACTGTGTGTGTGTGTGTATGTATTTTATATTGTTTTTGTTAAACAGAACAGAGCATGAAGATGCTAATTTGCCGTTTTGGAATATTCGATTGATTTTATGATTTATGATTTATATTTTGTATTTTAAATTTTTTATTTTATACTATATTATATACTAGCGGGCGCAGCCCGCTACGTTGTTAGCGTGCCTTAAAGGTTAAGGGGGGGGGGGGGCTGCGCCCTCCACAATTTTTATTAAATTCGTTTTTTTATTTAAAGTTTTTTATTTAAAGCCTTCACCCAGCCACCACAAATAAATAATTCTGCACAACAATGGGTTTAAAATAAATAAATATTTGATCACTTTTTCTCATGAAAGTGGATTGTTAGTAATGAATCCATAATAAATTGCAATATACGTGTGTATGTTAAGATAATTTGGTAAAGTGCGAATTTAGGTAGATAGACCTTACTACTACTTAGTTTTGTTCATTTGTGTTTTGAATGAAAATAAATAACGTAAAGCAGGGTTGGAAAGCATTTTATAATATTAAAAATAGCGGGCAAAGCTACGTTGTTAGCGTCTTAAATTTTTTTTTTAATTCCAGTTTATGTAAAGGTATACCTGGCAATTCAAGTAAATTCACAAATTCAGTTGGAAAATTTACTGCGTCGGTTTCTTCCACCGGTGCTTCGTTACATGAAGTTTAAATATCGGAATATATAAGTTCCATTCCTTTTCTAAGGTTTTTTCTCTTTCAGAAAATTTGTTTAACTTTTTGGGGAGTATGTTTCAATGCTATATAAGTTTCATATTCCGTTGATAGTGTTTGAACAGGTAATTCCCTCTTCCAATCCATTTGCATTGTCTATAATTTCAATTCCACTCGTTCAACGTTTATATCCATTTCATTCCACTTGTGTAGTGTTTCAATCCCACTCGTTTCCTATTTAGTTTCTTAATTTTAGTGTTTCATATACACTTGTTCTTTAAGTTTTAGGTTTCTAGCTAAAGACGCAGACGCTAAGGGGGGGGGGGCAATTTTCCCCTTTTGAACCACCATTTTTACCACGTTCCTGTCCAAAGTCCTAGAAATGCCTTGTCGATAAGTTAGCCCATACTCCAAGGAAAACATATTATATATTACAGATTTCTAGCCGAAGGGTTCGGTTAGGCCATCAAGGGGGAGAATTATTCCGTTTTTACCCCTCCCGGTAGGAATTTCCAAAAATTCCGTCTTAGAGGACGTCTGCGTTGGAGGAGGAACCTACTACATACATAATTTTAGGTCTCTATATCCAGCAGTTTGGCCAGGCCATCAAGGGGGAAGTTTTTTCACTTTTTACCCCTCCCGGTATGAATTTCCAAAAATACCATCCTAGGGGACGTCAACGTTGGAGAAGGAACCCAATTTAAGATCCCTTGTTCCAGCAGTTTGGCCAGGCCGTTAAGGGGGAGACTTTTCCTGTTTTTGACCCTACCTGTAGAAATTTCCAAAAATCTCATCTTAGCGGATGTCTACAATAGAGGAGGAACTTTAATACCAAATTTCAACTTCCTACCTCCAGCGGTTTGGGCAGGCCTTTAAGCGGCACTTTTCGCTTCATTAATCCCCATTTTTGCAATGTCCCTGTCCAAAAAGCACCGTCTCGGTAAGTGAGCAGATACTCCAAGTAACATATGTTTTACATTTCAGGTTTCTAGCCAACTTTTACTATTTGTGCCCCTATCGGTAGGAATTTCCGAAAATCCATCGACAGGGAATTCCAGCTTCCTAGTTCCAGCAGTTTGAGCAGGCTGAGAGGAACTTAAGTACCGAATTTCAGCTTCCTAGTTCCAGCAGTTTGGACCGGTCGTTAAGGGGCAACTTTCCCTTTTTGAGCTCCCATTTTATAACGACCCTGTCCAAAATTCAAAAAGTATCTTTCTAATACGTTAGCCCTCACTCCAGGGACCCACATTTTAAGCTTCAGGTTTCTAGCCGAAGGGGTTTTTACCGGCCCCCAAGGTGAGGCTTTTCTTCTTTTTGCCCCTCCCTTTAGGAATTTACAAAAATTCCATTTTCGCGGCTATCTGCGATGGATGAGGAACATTCATACCAAATTTCAACTGCATTGCCTAAGCGGTTTGGGCAGGCCGTTAGTGGGGACATTTTTCCCTTTCAACCACCATTTTTACTATGTTCCTGTTCCAAAATAGAAAAATTACGTTGCCGGTGAGTTAGTCCTACTCCAAGGAATACATATTTAAAATTTTAGGTTGGCCAAAAGGGATTGGGCAAGCCGTCAGGAGGAGACTTTTACCTTATTTCCCCTCACGATAGGAATTTCAAAAATTCCGTCTAAGCGGACGCCTACACAGAAGGAGGAACTCACATACCGAGTTTCCTTTTGGGATATCCTGTAGGGAATTCCAAAAATACAAACTTAGTCGATGTCTACTACAGTGGAGGAACCTTTATACCAAATTTCAACTTCTTACCTCCAGTGGTTTGGGCAGGCACTTTTCCAATTTGTGAGACTGTTTATGGGGAGACTTTTCCCCTTTTTGCCCGTTCCGGTAGGAATTTCCAAAAATCCCGTCTTAGCGCACGTCTATGCCGAATATCAAGAAACCTTGTTTTAGTGGAGATATCCGTGGGTGGAGGAAAATAAGTAGTTTTTTTGAAATTATATATTATTTTAAATGGTACTTTTTGGAAAAACTAAATTTTTTGGAAAAAGATACTTTGTTTTTACAAAGTACTTTATTTGTACTTTTTTTGCAAAAGGTATTTTTTTTAAAAAAGTTGTTTTTTTTTGGAAAAAGGTACTTTTTTTTTGGAAAAAGGTACTTTTTTTGGAAAAGGTACTTCTTTTGGAAAAGGAAAATTTTTTTAGAAAAAGGTACTTTTTTTGGGAAAAGGTACTTTTTTTTGGAAAAGGTACTTTTTTTGAAAAAGGTATTTTTTTGAAAAAATGTATGTTTTTTGGGAAAAGGAACATTTTTTTAGAAAAAGGTACTTTTTTTGGGAAAAGGTACTTTTTTTTGGAAAAGGTACTTTTTTTGAATGTTATTTTTTTGGAAAAATGTATGTTTTTTGGGAAAAGGTACTTTTTTTTTTTGGAAAAGGTACATTTTTTTAGAAAAAGGTACATTTTTTGGAAAAAGGTACTTTTTTTGGAAAAAGGTACTTTTTTGGAAAAAGGTACTTTTTTTGGAAAAAGGTACTTTTTTGGAAAAAGGTACTTTTTTCGGGAAAAGGTACTTTTTTTTTGGAAAAAGGTACTTTTTTTGGAAAAAGGTACTTTTTTTGGAAAAAGGTACTTCTTTTGAAAAAAGGTACTTTTTTTGGAAAAAGGTACTTTTTTTGGAAAAAGGTACTTTTTTTGGAAAAAGGTACTTTTTTTGGAAAAAGGTACTTTTTTTGGAAAAAGGTACTTTTTTGGAAAAAGGTACTTTTTTTGGAAAAAGGTACTTTTTTTTGGAAAAGGGTACTTTTTTGGAAAAAGGTACTTTTTTTGGAAAAAGGTACTTTTTTTGGAAAAAGGTACTTTTTTGGAAAAAGGTACTTTTTTTGGAAAAAGGTACTTTTTTTGGAAAAAGGTACTTTTTTTTGGAAAAAGGTAGTTTTTTTGGAAAAAGGTAGTTTTTTTGGGAAAAGGTACTTTTTTTGGAAAAAGGTACTTTTTTTGGAAAAAGGTACTTTTTTTTTGGAAAAAGGTACTTTTTTTGGAAAAAGGTACTTTTTTTTGGAAAAAGGTACTTTTTTTGGAAAAAGGTAGTTTTTTTGGGAAAAGGTAGTTTTTTTGGGAAAAGGTAGTTTTTTTGGGAAAAGGTACTTTTTTGGAAAAAGGTACTTTTTTTTGGAAAAAGGTACTTTTTTTGGGAAAAGGTACTTTTTTTGGGAAAAGGTACTTTTTTTGGGAAAAGGTACTTTTTTGGAAAAAGGTACTTTTTTTGTCCCCTTTTTGCCCCTCCCGATAAGAATTTCCAAAAATGCCGTCTCAACGGACGTCTACACCGGTCGAGGAACCTACATACCAAATTTCAACTTCATAGCTCCAGCAGTTTGAGCAGGCCGTCAAGGGGGAGACTTTTTCCCCGTTTTGCCCGTCCCTGTAAAAATTTCCAAAACTCCCGTCTTGGTGGATGTCTACGATAGTGGAGGAACCTTTATACCAAATTTCAACTCCCTACCTCCAGCGGTTTGGGCAGGCCGTCAAGGGGGGCCTTTTTCCCCTTTTTTTGGGAAAAGGTACTTTTTTGGAAAAAGGTACTTTTTTTTGGAAAAAGGTACTTTTTTTGGGAAAAGGTACTTTTTTTGGGAAAAGGTACTTTTTTTGGGAAAAGGTACTTTTTTTGGGAAAAGGTACTTTTTTGGAAAAAGGTACTTTTTTTGTCCCCTTTTTGCCCCTCCCGATAAGAATTTCCAAAAATGCCGTCTCAACGGACGTCTACACCGGTCGAGGAACCTACATACCAAATTTCAACTTCATAGCTCCAGCAGTTTGAGCAGGCCGTCAAGGGGGAGACTTTTTCCCCGTTTTGCCCGTCCCTGTAAAAATTTCCAAAACTCCCGTCTTGGTGGATGTCTACGATAGTGGAGGAACCTTTATACCAAATTTCAACTTCCTACCTCCAGCGGTTTGGGCAGGCCGTCAAGGGGGGCTTTTTTCCCCTTTTTAACCCTCATTTTTACAACGTCCCTGTCCAAAATTCTAGAAAGTACTTTCCAGAAAAGTTAGCCCCTACTCCAAGGAACACATATCTTAAATTTCAGCTTTCTAGCCAAAGGGGTTTTGGCAGGCCGTCAATGGGGACACTTTCCCCCTTTTTGCCCGTTCCGGTAGGAATTTCCAAAAATCCCGTCTTAGTGGACGTCTACCCCGAAAGAGGAACCTACATACCAAATTTCAACTTCCTAGCTTCAGCGGTTTGGGCTGGGCGATGTTGAGTCAGTCAGTCAGTCAGTCAGTCAGTCACGTTATTCTTTTATATATAGAGATTTTTTAACTCACCCCTAATTATGAATAATTTGCAATTTCTTTTCATTACATAGGCCCTGTGCGAGGTGGCTAAATTTTTTCTAAACTAAATACAAATAGAGAAAAGCGTTTAAAATTTCTTTAAAAATTGTTTTAAAAAATTTTCTACATTCAAAGAAACTCTTAAACCTGAATTTAGTTTGGAATTAGTTTAGCCAGCCGCACCCACCCGTGGTACCAATTTACTTTTCAATATTTTATTTATTGTTTTAAGAATTAACAGTTGTAAGACACATAATGATAGAATTAGGGTACATAAATTTACGTCACAATAAGACAGCACTGTTTCAACGGTAATTTGTTAACAAGTGGTGGGCGAGAGCAAAATAAGGATACACACAAAATTCATACGTAGATCAGTATTTGTTGTTAGGGTTGTCGCAAAATAAGGATACACACAAAATACATACGTAGATCAGTATTTGTTGTTAGGGTTGTCAGATATAGCGCTTTCTTGCCAAACGTGGCGATTTACAAACACATTTGGAGATTTTATTCTTGAAATGGCGACGGACGGTTTTTACGCTGATTTAGGAAGTGGTTGGAGATCTTTATGGATATTTTTTACACTCAGTATCTAATCTCACAGATTATGATTTTAACCTTTTATATAATCCCTATCTTTGATTGAAAAGATAATATTTTTATAATTATTTGGTGCTAATAAAAACAATTTAGTCACTTCAGATTTAGCGTTTTTTATTTTTTACATTGAAGATTATCCCATAATTAGCCAGATTATTAAATATAATTTTTATAAAGTTTCGACAAAAATCGTTAACCGAAGTCCTAAAATAAAATACTGTTGACAGTGCGTTTATCTGGTTTAGGCTTAAGAACGCTAAAACTGAGTTAAATTTAAAGACAAAATAACGGAAAAATTAGTTTATTTGAATCAGAACGGGTTTAAATTTTGCACTAACTTTTTTATATGAGTGTACTAAAAACTACAGTTGGGCATCGATTATCCGGAATGGTCGGGATCGGACGCATTCTGGATAATCGATTTTTCCGGTTAACTGATGTAAAATTTTTTACGCTTTTTAATATAAATGTTTGTTTTATTTAATCAATATACAAACTTACAAAATATAATGTTAATAAGTTTTTAATTGCTACATATGTAATTACTTAAAAAAATACATTTATTGTGGTTTGTTTCTTTTCCTTAACTTTCATATTTTCCGCTAAGAGCTTCTCTTAGATACGGTAGACTTGTATTTTATCTTGTTCTCTAATATTCTATAATATTAATCTTTCTATAATATGTCCTTCGAATTTTTATGGCCATATAAGAAATGTTCATAATGGCAACTAAAACTGCTTTCAGGGAAACACTTCCAAAAAAGGCTTGTTTCCTCTCCATTGTAGATTTTCTTATTTATAAGATTTTCCTTTGATGTGTATTCTTCCAACTGATTTACAAAAATTGTGGCAGATACATATTAGGCAGATGCTTTGTGAATTCCATGTTGTTTTTTAAAGTTATGTAACTAGCCTTGAGAATATTCACATGCTAAGCTTATATTTAATTTTTAATGGAAGAACTTAGCCTTTTCCATTATCATTAAACTGGAAATTGGGATCCCTTTAAAACGTTTTTGTCGGAACCATTCGTATTTCGCTCTAATGCACTTTTTAAAGTTTTTCGATTTTGGAAGCGAGTAACTAAATCACTTTCTGCACAATATTTTAATATTTTATCTTTATATTTTATTCAGTCATAAACTGTTTGTTTGCCCACTCCATATTTTTGTGATAGTGTTTGAACAGAAACATGTTTTTTTTAAATAGTCGTTGACTATATCAAATTTTTCTTGAATAGTTAATACTTTTCTTAGCTTTTTACTCGATTCTAAAATTACACATCAACACTCCTTACTACGTAAATTTCAATTGCAACTAAACACCAGAGGAAAAACATGCAAACAAGGGAATAACCTTATTCCGTTTTAGACACATATTAATTTTAGTGTTGCTAACATGTTGAAACCCAATTTCGTCAAAATAAATAGTAGATGTTTTTCAATCCCGGATAATTGATGTAATCACGTTTAATCGATTGAAATAAAAAATCTTCCTTTCCTTATAGATCCCGGATAATTGATGTTCCCGGTTAATTGAATCACGGATAATCGATGCCCATCTGTACTTTAAAATGACCTTGTAGAAAATACTACTGACAGTAGCAGATTATTTTTGTTATATATCCGTAAGATAGGAACATCAAACATAAAACTGAATTTTTACTTGTTCTTAATCAACAAACATATTCGTCGTTGCTCCTAAGAAAATAGCTACATATTTGTCGATAAACTTTTTTGTGAGGAGACATACAAATCTGCTTTATTTCAGCGTTTTTCGTAACTTTTTGGAAATTATTTTTTTACACACATTTATATCATTTATAAAAGAATTACTTCCTAAAAAAATGGCCAAGACACACAACACAGACCTAATTTAGGTGTTCCACAAATAATTTTTGAAAACAAATAGCTATTTTCTTAGGCGCAGCAACGATATGCTGATTTCAACTGAATAATTTAATTTCCAATAAACAACGTTTCTTTTAAATTATTGTATTTTTATAAATTTAGCAGGCCGTGATGCTCAACTTCATCGAAAATACGAGTATACTCTGTTATTTTAGTAGAATTTTAAACTATTTGTACGGGCTTTTTTTGTGAGTGTACTGGTGCTGATTATAATCATATTGCATACAAAGGGTCAAACATATTCAAATATGAACTCATAAACATTTATTAATTTATAAGCCGCTTTTTTAATTAAAACATTTCTAGTTTATTATGTAATTTTGTATGCGCCCAATACACATCAGATAAACCAAAATCATTTATTCTTTCGCTAAAAAAAACTACTCAGCATGAAAGGAGTCATATTTCGTTTTTCTATGTTTTACTACTTTGTTTTTTCGTTTTCTGCTCTTGCTGTTTTTTTTTTTGTAGCAGCAGTATTTGTAGCAGTAGCAGTAGTAGTTGTTCATTTCGTTTTTCTGCTCTTACTATTTACAAATGCTCCGTGTTTTGTTTGTAGTGGTAGCAGTAGCACAAGAACAAAAATAGAGTTGATCAAAAACAATGACTGCCTACTTTGTATAAACTAAGTAGCAGAAAGATGCTTTTACTAAAGCTACATGAATTGTTTGTAGTAGTAGCAGTAGTAAAAAGCAAAAAAATTTTTGAATTGTAGTTTTTTAAACCCTGAATAATTTTACTTATTAAAACTACCAGCATTGGATTTATAGCTGAAAATCTGTATTTTCAGTACCTACACACACAAAATAAATCAGTTGGAAATCTGTTAACACTACCATTGTTTTACATATAAAACAACATTTTTATTATAATTACAGAAAAACAGTCCTATTAGTAAACTATTGGCTTTGATGACCAAAAATTTTAACTTTACTATTAAGAAGTTACAACTGCCAGCAAAAACTGTAACCCCAATCAATTTAAACAAAAATAAAATTTTGTTATTTCATTTGGTATTGGTAACCATCTGTAAACCTTAAATTTTGTCATTTTCCCTAACAAATTAGTTCCACCAAGCAAATTTTTTAAATCATTCTTTACTAACGCTATACTAATTGTTTTCTACCAACTGATAGTTGCATGTACTGAATTAAAAAAAAAGCTGTATTAGTCGTGTAACAGATTTTTGGTTGTGGAATCCAAATTAAAATAACACAAAAATTCATTCTAATAATTTTGGTCACCATAGCCAAAGAAGAATAAACACAACCGAAAGATTAAAGTAAATTTATTTCAATTGTAACAAACAAAACTGAAAAAAAAATAAATAAACTAAAGGTATGTAATTTAGCGAAAATCTCTTATTTGTATGTATATTCTAAATTATTTTATTTCTACGACTAGTTCCAGAACTGATGCGTGAATTTGTATTTGCGAAGTGCAAATACAAATTCGTACAAGCACATGTGCGAATGCAAATTCGAGAAATAAATTCATTGGAAAAATAAATTCAAAAATTCGCCAAAAATTAGATAAAAACGCCGAAATTGGAAAACAAAAATCACCAAATTTAAAAAATCGATTTAAAAAAGTTGCTAAAATTTTAAAGAATCATCAAAATTTGACAACATTGTCAAAAATTACAAAAAATCGGCAAATAAAAAAAAAATCGTTAAAAATTATAAAAAATCGCCGAAATTTGAAAAATTGCCAAAAATGCAAAATATCATAAAAATTTTGAAAAAATCTTCATAACTTGAAAAAAATTGTCAATATTTGAAAAATTGCCAAATCGTCAAAATTTAAAAAAATTCTCATAAATTAGAAAAAACTCGCAAAATTTAAAAAATCATCAAAATAAAAAAAAACCGTCAAGAATTAGAAATAAATCAACAAAATTGCAATAATGGCCAAAATTTAAAAACTCGTCGAAAATTAGCAAAAATCAACAAAATTGAAAGAAATCGTCAAAATTTGACTAAATCGTCAGGATTGAAAAAATGGCCAAAATTTACTTCTTGAATTTATTTTTCTTTATTCCAAAACATTTGTCCTTTTTTATTCATCTTATTTAGTTTTCAAATTATGGGCGAGACGAGACTTAGTTTTAGAGAAAAACGCGATCTTAAAATCTAGCAATGTAACTCTAAATTTAGTTCCGTCATCGGGGTATTGGGGGGAGGTTTTGACCTCTGGTGGAAACATTTTTCCTGCAGTTCTTTTAGTTTTCGAGATATAGACGATCAAAATTTTATTTAAGTAATTTTCTCATTTATTTTTTCACAGGTAACTCACTATGACTTCCTTGTTGCAAATCCGTTGTCCGTTTTTAATTATGTGATTTGGTTTTTAAGTTACGGGCGATATTCCAAATAAAAGCCCTTTTCGCTCTAGAAGGCTTAGTTTTCGAGAAAACCGCGATCTTAATATATAGCAATGCTAGTCAAAATTTAGTTCCGGTACCGAAGTGTTTGGAATAGGTTTTGACCCCTGGTGTAAACATTTTTCCTCAAGCTCTTTTAGTTGCCGAGATATGGACGATTAAAACTTTGTTTAAGCGATTTTCGCATTTATTTTTTCACAATTTTAAGAACTTATTATGGCTTCCTTGTTCTTAAACTCTTGTCCGTTTTCAATTAGTTCTCAAAATACGGGCAATATCTCGAAAACTAAAAGTGATAGAGGAATAATTTTGCACCAGAGGTCAAAACTTACCCCCAATACCCCGATACCGAAACTAAATTTTGCAAATTATAAGATCGCGTTTTTCTCGAAAACTTAGCCTCGTAGAGACAAAAGGGCTTTTATTTGGGATATATCTGTGGAAAAACAAATGCGATATATAAATTTTGGCGTTTTGTTTCAGTTGTGTCGATTTTTAAAACCCTTACGATTTTTTTAAAATTTTGACGATTTTTTAAATTTTGGTATTCTTGGAGAGTTTTTTTTATTTTTGACGATTATTACAAATTTTGACAATTTCTTTCAATTTTGAAAAACTTTGCAATTTTGGTGATTTTTTCTAATTTTTACGATTTTTCAAATTTTGACGATTTTTCAAATTTCGAATTTTTGACAATTTTGGAACTTTTTGGCGATTTTTCTAATTTTGACGATTATTTACAAGGTTGGCAACCGAAACGAATAACGGTATAGGTATCGGTATTGGTATCGATTTTTTATTTGTTTCGGTATCGGTTACGGTATTTTAATTATTTCGGTATCGGTATAACGAAGTTAAATACATTAAAAACAGGGACGTAACAGTTATAACTTTTATTCAAAAAAGTGATTGTTTTACAATTATTTCTTGTTTGAGTATTTTTAGTTTTCAGTTTATTTGCTCTGTTTGATTTATATTTTTAATTCAAACAAAAACAATCCAAACACGATTTTTATTTTTTCAAAAATAATAAAAGTTATTTTGTAATTTTTTTTTTCTTTATCAAAAAATAACAATTAAGAGTATAAATCAAAAGCCGTAGAACCAATGACTTCACCAATTATAATATCCTGATGATGTCAACTAGTGTTAATAAAAGATTGAACAGTGATTTAAAGTGAGTAAATATGTATATTCCAGCAGCTTCCGGCATTCAATTTAGGTCAATTTTTAATTTTTATTTTATTATCAAATAAAAAAGTTACTGCTTAATTTTTTCAAAAAAATCATTCTGTAACTTTTATAAAAAGTTTTAAAATAAAAATCAAAAAACAACAGAAATTTATAGAGTGAAATATAAAAATTGAAAAAATTAAAATCTTTGCCAAACTTTGTGATTTTTTTGTGCAATATGATTTATAAAATATAGTGCATTATTAAAATATTATAATTAAATAAATTTGGGTGGTGACTTTTTTAGAAATATAACAGTTATTTTGGGTCTCTGATTAAAAACAATGTTGCCAATTCAAATTAAAGGTTGATAATTATTAACAATGAATAATAAAGTTTAATTGTTTAACAATTTTGGAAATGTTATATTAAAAAAATTTGTATTTTTGCTAAAAACGTGAAAAAAAACAATTTTTTAAAACCGATTCCATACCGGTACGATACCGGTATTAAAGGAAAAGGTTTTTGAATACCGGTATTTTTTTAAAACAAGAATTTCGGTATTGGTATCGGTTGTCATTTTGAAAGGGTTTTGAAACGGATAACGGTATTATAACGGTATCGGTTGCCAACCATGATTTTTTTTAATTTTGACGTTGTTTTTTTTATTTTTTAATTTTACCAGTTTTTTTCAAATACTGACAATTTTTTCAAATTATGTTTATTTTTTCAAATTTTAACGATTTTTTTTAAATCTTAAAAATTTTTTCAATTTTGGCGATTTTTTTAAATTCTGGAGATTTTTTCAAATTTTTTAAATTTTGACGATTTTTTCAGATTTTGGTAATTTTTTCCAATTTTGGCGATTTTTTAAAATTTTGTAGATTTTTTTTTAAATTTTTGTAAATTCGATGACTTTTTTAAAATTTTAATGATTTTTTTTTAAATTTCGGGGATTTTTTTTTTTTTAAGTTTTGCTATCTTTATAAACTTTTTCGATTTTTTGTCAATTTTATCGATTTTTTTAAATATTGGCGATTTTTTCTTTTAGTGATTCTTTTTATTTTTGCGATTTCTTTACATTTGAAGATTTTGACTTTTTTTTTCTTTTGCGGATAATTTTTTTAAATTTTGCTGATTTTTTTCAATTTTAGAGATTTTTTAATTTTTAGCGATTTTTTTTTCAGCTTTTAATTTTTTAGTTTTTTTATGATCGATTTTTAGCGATTTTTTTCTTGATATTTGAAACTCTTTTCAATTTCAGAAATTTTTTGCATCCATGTGCGTGCACATTTTGAAAATATACAGCAATTTGCCGTTTTTTTTTTAAATATATGCGTTATTTCCTTTTACAGCGATTTTTTTCATTTTATTAATTTTTCTCAGTTTTGACGTTTTTTCAGTAAATATAATATAAATACTATAATAAATATAAATAATTTATTTATAATAATATATAGTATAAAAAAATAAAAAAGGTAAAAAATTATGGAAACGGTGTTTTATTTAATTCGATTGGGGTTTCTATAAAAATTCGGTTGGATCTACTGAAAGTTAAATTCAATCAGGTAGTACTAAATTGATTCGGTTGTACCAACTATTTTACATTGTACTAGCATAATAGGTGCAACTGCAAATGTCGATAGCTGCAACCGAATTATGTGATAGTACATGCGACTACCAAAATTCGGTTGGCAACAAATTCGGTTGTCACAACGAATCTGTTCTGTGTGTGTAGCTAAAAATCGACATATATGAATACATACAGGTTAAATGTATGTTCATGCATGTTCATAAACATGAATTCATGTCCATACATGGATACATAAATCTCCATATATGCATCATGTATGTCCACACATGTGCATTAACGAAACTTGAGGTAATATCTACATATGTGTACATTAGAGTGGTCCAAAAAACATAAAAGTTGGAATTCGCGATCTCTTAAGAATTAGTATTTTATCTCTAGAGTAATTTATACAAAATGTAGGGTTGACTTTAAATTTAATTAATTAATTAACCTGTATGCTATTATTTAACAATTTTTTTTTTAAATCTGGTCTTAATTAATGTGAACAAAAGGAATTTGAAATCAAAACTTAAAAAAATTAAGTAACTTTTAAGTAATTCGCTGTTTTTTTTAAAAATTATACAAAAAAATACATATTTTTAATTTCACAATTTTCTTGAGCGTAAGGTTTGTTTTTTATATATAAAAATTCTTTATTTTCGATATTTCGCTAAAAAAAAAAAAAAAAAAACATATTTTAGTTAAAATTTCCAAATTTTCCGAATTAAAAATTCAACTTGTTTTTGCCTTGTATGCGCAAATTTCTCAAATATGAACTTTATTTTAACGAAGATTATGAATCAGCAATCAAAATTTAAAAAAAGTTTGTGGTTTATGAATTATTCGCGATTTTTGAAAATTATAAAAACTCAAGTTTTTTTTAGGTATTTTCCTAATTACCTGTAAACGGTGTTATCGAAAAGTCCAATTTGTTATGCTTTTACAATTTACTTACCACGGGCCTTCATTATATATAATACTGATTTTAATTTTAAAAAGGATAACAGATATTATTTAGTTTCCCGGTTAAAAATAGCGATATGTTTTCATATATGCCAACATATTATCATCCATATGTATTCATTAACGAAAATTGAGGTAATATGTAAATATTTGTTCATATATGATTGCACATTCGAATTCATAAATGTCTATAAATTGCAGTATTTCATATATCGTCGGCTTGCCTACAAGTAGTGCTATGTGTTTTTTAAAAGGTTTTCAGGAGAGCGAAGAAACTGATTTATATTATCCTTTTAAGATATTTTATTGATTAAAAGGATAATATTAATAATTTTTTGCTCTCCTGAAAACATGTTAAAATACACATAGCACTACTTGCAAGCAAGACAACGATATGCTGACCATTCAAATAAACCTTTTTTTTAATTTTTTTTCATCAAAATGTGTACTTTTTTGTTTATTTCATAGTTCTACATACATTTTACTCGTTATTTACTAAATAATGAAATATAAAATCTATATGGTTATTTATGCAACTACCATATATTTGGGATCAAAAATGTATCTTGTTTTTTCTTCATAAATTGGCGTTAATATTAAACCCCCATAACTGAAAAAGTCAAATGACCAATTGACACAAATCCCAAATGCAAACAGCTTATCGGCCTTGTTGAATATTCTGAAAAAGTACAGAATGTGGAATGATTCACGTGCAAAATTGTCTGCAATGTTATATTTTGTTTTTGTATTTACCTGATCTTTAAATCGTAAATCAGCCTTTAGAAAATGGTCATTCAATCATACTGTTCCGACTTTCAAGGACAATTTCTGCCTTACTTGATTTATTACACTTAAATACCTCTCAGAAACTTCATTCTCTCATTTTATTGATAAAACACCTTCTTTTTGCCAGCCAACTTCATTGAAAACCTTGATTTTGACTTTAAAATGCCTTTCTGGAATGAAAAAGTAGCTTAAAAACTTATATCCACGTTGAAAATAGAAAAAGATTTTAAACTTACTTGGATAATTGAAATTTCTTATTTTAACGAATTCCTCACATTTTATGGTTTTTAATAAAAAATTAAATAAAAGTTAATTTATTACTTTTGACATAAAAATATTCGATATGTTGTTGAAAATATCAAATAAATAAAAATTTGACATTTTGATTATTTTTATTTTGAGATTTTTTTGTCTAAAACAAAACTATAAATGCAATTGAAATCAAAACAAATCCAACATGCATTTTAAAACAATGAACAATTTTCATTTTGAACCAAAAAGCTTTTTAACCTTTTATGTCTCTGTGGGTGTGTTCCTCTACGTTGCCTCTGGTACCCGCGGGATTCCAAAATAGCCAAATTAAATTTTTCACAGTATATAAACGATTTTGGGCTGGGTTGGGATACCGCGGTTAAGAACCGTAACAGTGAAAGATATTATCGCGAAATATTTGCGAAAATTGTTAATTTTATATTTGTATTTCTTTGCACTGATTTCCAATTCTTAATTTATTTCATTCCATTTTTATTAATTTTTTAATAGAAACTTCAATTCCAAAAATCGACATTAATATGTGATCATACATGGGTCAATATATGGCATATAACTACATGTATGCTTTCACACATTATCATGTATATGTTCTTGGTTAGAATATATGGGCACATATATGCATACATATATGACTTATATGTACATATATCACTCATAAATGCTCACATATTAAGGCATACATAACCAAATGTTAGCATATGCAAACATATATTTTTATTTTTAACCGGGTTGTTATAATTTTATTGCTACCGAAAACCCTATCTCACATAATAGAACATTCCACAGATATATATTAATGCAAAAAAGAAATTTTCATAGCCGTAAATATAAGAAAACATCCTGATCAAAGTTTATCATTTTTTATATGAAATTTTAAAATTTCGCGAAAACCGCGACTCCGATTTTAATTTTGATTTCATATTCGTAATGTACACCTAAAAATATATTAGATTTGATATGTCGCGATCATAATAATTATATTTAATTTTTCTCATTTTTTCGATTATTTTTAATTACCCAGCTAAAAATCGACAAATATGGATCCATACAGGTTAAATGTATGTGCGTGCGTGCTCATAAAAATGCATTCATGGCCATACGTGGATACATAAATCTCCATACTTGAATCATACATATATGACCATACGTTTGCATTAACGAAATTTGAGGTAATATCTACATGTGTGTACATGCATGAACATACATGAACACGCATGAAGACGCATGAGCACGCATGATCATACATGTAGATATTACCTCAAATTTCGTTAATGCACACGTATGGTCATATATGATTCAAGTATGGAGATTTATGTATCCACGTATGGCCATGAATGCATGTTTATGAGCACGCACGCACATACATTTAACCTCTATGGATTCATATATGTCGATTTTTAGCTGGGTAATTAAAAATAATAGAACAAGTACTACCTCGAAACTTCAATTGCGATGTGCTACCTCTAAACAAAACTTTTTTGGTGATTTTTTTGATCAGACCACATTTTTTTTTCAAAGTGGCATATTTTTAGGCTTGTGGAGCGTGAAAATTTCAACTTTTATTTTTTTTTGGACCAGTCTAGTGTATATGAATGGACCCATATGAACATGCATAATCATGCGTGTAGATATTACCTCCAATTTCGTTAATGCACATGTGTGGACATATATGATGCATGTATGGAGATTTATGTATCCATGTCTGGACATGAATGCATGTTTATGAGCATGCATGAATATACATTTAACCTGTATGTATTCATATATGTCGATTTTTAGCTGGGAACTTAAAATTTAAAATATGGCATGTTTTTACTTGTTTTTATATGATTTTAACGTAATTCTTAATACCGGTACGTACCGGTATTGCTGTTTCGAAACAGTCTTAACTACCGTCACCGAAACAAACAAAATTGTATACCGTTATCGTTACCCTTATTTATTCTATGTTATTCATATCGGTAACCAACCTTGCTTTATTTACGTACTGATATACATATGGTATACATTAGGGTGACCTTCGTTACATGGACGAAAAAAATGGCGACCTGTGTTCCGTTCCCGTTCAAATCATAATAATGCACTTCGTAATTTCTTTGGTCAGCATAATCGACCAAATGTGTCCACAATTGGGAGAATTGTGAGCAAATTTCAGCAAACCGGGTTTGCAGGAAATGTGAACATTAGAGCGTACCACCTTACAGGCAAAAAAAAAAAGTGCGCCGTACATTTAAATATTTAAAAGAAAAGTGTACGTCAATAAGCCAAGAACAATTCAAGAGCTAAAGGATGAGATAATTCGGCACATTAAAAACATTGAACCACAATTATGTCTCAGAGTCATTGAAAATATGGACTATCGGATAGAGGTATGCCACCGAAGCCGTGGCCAGCATTTGGCCGATATTTTTTTTTCACACATAATTGTCATAGATCCTACTATCATAATAAAAATATTAAGATAATTCTCTGAAAACTTTTTGTTTTATTTATAATTAACATCGTGCGTTTTGTTTGGACCACCCTTTATTAAATAACACTGGTTAGCTGAAAAATTCATGTATTTAATAAACCTCTATGCGTTGGCCACTTTTTTATATTTTGTTGAACAAAATTTAAAAAAACTAGAAACTAGAGTTTTGCAAATTTATAAAAAAATGCCATATTTGGCCATATCTGGGACTAAGTTATCATAACTCAAGAGAGATAAAATTCATACAGATTATGATTCTATTACATTTTCAAAAATACAGTTATTTAAGAGCCAGTATTTTCAAAAAAGCCAAAAAAGTGATTTTTCGCCTTGTAAATGGTATTATATTTCAAACTTCAGGGCCGATGCGGCACGTGTTCCTGGCATCTGATCACCTTAATTTTTGCATGGTGTATTTTTATTCTCAAAGGCACATATTTGTAGGGGGGGGGCCTTACATTGCAAGTTGAAAAATAACGTCCACCCTAATGTATATAGGTCATTCCATCTCAAATCGACCAGTCGTTGGACTCGACCCCTTTCGATTTGGATTAATTTGGGTCAGAACTTTTCTTTCTTCATATAACAAAGTTTTGCCAAAGGAAAAAAATTACAAATTTTTTTTTTCGAAAGTTATGCAATATTTAAAATTTCAAATAAAAAAATTTTAAATTTTTCAATTTTAAAAATCCAAAAACTCAAAAACCTTTTTTTTTTTTTTTGGTAAATTTTTTTTAAAATAAAACCTCTAGCTGATCTCAAAAGATCCTGAAATTTGCAAGAGGGGGTTTTTTTATACAAATGTCCAATTTTGAAATTTTCAGCAATAAACAACAAATTGAAGACTTTAGAAGCACAGAAAAATTTTTAAATCGAAATTACGCTTTTTTTTGGTAATAGTTGAAAAACAAATAAGCTAAGAAATGGCACATACACACAAAAACATGTATAAATGGAAGAGTGTGTGTACCTTATTGGTTTTTCACTTATTACCAAAAAAATAACACCGTAATTTCCATTCAAAAATTTGTCTGTGCTTCTAAGCCTTCAATTTGTTGTTTATTGCTCAAAATTTCAAAATTGGACATTTGTTTAATTTTATTGTTTTTAAGATTCAACTTAAAAAAGAGAATAAAAAAATTCATATCTTTTTTTAAACACAAACGCCCCCTTGAAAATTTCAGGATCTTTTGAGATCAGTTAGAGATTTTATTTAAAAAAAAAATTCAGCAAAAAAAATAGGATTTTGAGTTTTTGAATTTTAAATTTTTTTATTTTTCAATATTTTTTTTAAATATTTTTTTTAATACGGCTAGATATCCTCTTTAAAGCGAGCTAAGAACCATTTTTGTAGCTATTATAGTTTTCGAGATATTACAAAAATAACCTCGTAACAAAGCAAAAACTTGTGACATTTTTTCAAATTTTAAATATTGCATAACTTTTGAAAAAAAAATTTGTAATTTTTTTCCTTTGGCAAAACTTCGTTATATGATGATAGGAAAGTTCTGACCAAAATTCATCCAAATCGAAAGGGGTCGAGTCCAACCATTGGTCGATTTGAGATGGAATGACCCATATGTATATCAAATAAAATAATAACCTTTAAGGGTTGGTTTTGGCTCCACCCTTTTAAAATTATTTTCATTACAAAGCGACGAATAATATGAATCATTGAATTCAATTGGTTTCAATAAAAAAATACTATTTTTGGGAGGAGATAACTTATAGATTTTAATTACTTAAAAGAAGCTATTAATTATATTTGCAAGGAAAGTATCATCAGGGTCACTCACCGAAGCTACAGTAACAAAATGTCCGCATATTTAAACTTAAAAGGCCTAAAAATGCCTGCTAGCACAACTACATTATGGGCTCAAATTGAACAATTCTACAACAATAAAAAAATTGAAATTATAAAAAAACTGGATTCGATAAAAGAACAACATGTTCGATTTTCCATTATTGTAGACGAGTGGAGTGATGTTTCGAGTACGAAATACATTAACGTTTCTTTACGATCATACGATCCCAATAAGCAATCACATGAAATTTTCAATCTCGGATTGGAGGAGTTAAAAATTCGTGGAACATCAGCTAATATTGAAATTTTGGTCAGAAAGAAATTAGAAGAATTTAATGTAAGTTGTTGTTGTTGCTTCGACACATGACGGGGCTGCGGTCATGAAAAGGTATGGATTGAATATTTAGGCCGAATCTCAAGTATGTATGAACCATGCCATACATTTAAGTGTTGTGGATACACTTTATTCAAAAAATAATTTTTTAGACGAAAACAATCCCTATGATGAAAGTTCAGACGATGATGAATTCGATAGTGAGGAATGTATTGGGATCGAAATGGATGAAAATCTAAATGTAAGAGACGAAATTGGTGATGTCATATTGAAATTACGAAAATGCGTAAAGTTATTTAATAAATCAGGGGAAAAACAAAAAAAGCTCCAATATTTTGTTCAAAAGCAGGAAGGAAAAGAATTGAGACTTACATGAGATGTAAAACATCGATGGAATTCGATGTCAAATATGGTTGAACAATTTTTAAAAATACATAAGTGTGTAAATCATGCTCTGCTGGACTTAGGCCTTTCTCAAGTATTGAAATTCAAAAGCTTGATTTTCTCTGTAAAACACTTAAGCCATTAGAAATAGCAATTAAGGAACTTTCAAAAGATTCTGTAACGCTAATAGGTGCTGAAGGTGTACAAAAATTTCTTTTTAATAATTTAAATAAAATCAATGTTCAGTACGCTCAAGATTTATGCAATAGTTTAATGATAAGGCTAAATGAAAGAAGAGTAATAGTAGTAAATACTCTTTTAATATATCTTAGCTCTGGCAAATATCCGTCTAATGACAACATAATGAAGTATTCTTCTAAAACAGAAACCAAAGAATATGCTGTTGATTTATTTAATCGCCTATTTGCGCGTGAATATTGCCAGGATTCTGAATTGAGTGTTAGTTCTGATGATGAGTTAAACATTGATGTGGAAAATTCTAATAGTTTATTGTTTGATTTGAATAATACTATTAATTGCATTCAAAATCCAAAAACAGATTTAAAAAAAATTACTATTCATTGTATGACGACTTCATATATTTAGAAAATTGCATCAAAAGAACAGAGAGATTAGAATAATTATATAATTCTCTTTTAACAATATGCCCAACATCAACATTCAGTGAACGAGTTTTCTCAGCATCAATTTTTATTAAAAATAAGCAAAAAATCGCTTGAAAGTTCATCACTTCGACTGTATTTTATTTTTAAAATATTATTTTCATAAACAAAATTAATATTTTTTTATTTTTGCATAAAAAATGATCTCGTTCTATATGAAACAAAAAAATATAATATGAATATCATATATAATCACTTCAAATTCAGTTTTTTGTGTAACTTCTTTGTTTTGTCAACTAAGAAATGGACTAACGTAAAATAGGACTTAAAATTTAATTTGCATTTTTTTTAATTAAAGAAATAATTCTGTTCGCTGATATCCAAAAAATACTCTCGCTATTTATATTACAGCACATTTACACGCGAAACGCGAACACGCAAACTGCTCTTAATTATTTAATAAAAATTATTCAAGGTTGGAAACCGAAACGAATAACGGTATAGGTATCGGTATTGGTATCGATTTTTTATTTGTTTCGGTATCGGTATCGGTAACGGTATTTTAATCATTTCGGTATCGGTATAACCGATATCGAAACATTAATACCGGTATATACCGGTATTATTGAAAAAATTTACAAAAATATAAAAAAAACGTTCTTAATTATAAAAAAACTCAATTTTATTAAATTTTTATAAAGGATAAGTATAGTTTATGGAAATGTTTTTTAATATGAACAAAAAACAATAAGTTATTAAAAATTTCTAATTGCAAGTGTTTTATTTTTTAAACACAAAAAATTTTTTAAATCTATTAGGAACACAAGTTGATTCACTACAAATATTTTATATTTGTATTGAGATCATATAATAAAATAAAAAAAAAAAAAAAATAAGTTTATAAAATTAATAAAAGGATTCTCTAAAAGAAACTGTAAATTCAATTAAAGGTTTAAGAAACCAGTTTATATATTAAATTATATTTACCAAATGTGTCACAAGTTAGAGAATATTTATGAAGTTAAATAAATTAAAAACAATGTTGCCAATGCAAACTAAAGGCTGATAACCGCACTTTGAATTTATAACACGATTTTCTATTAACAATGAATAATAAAGTTTAATTGTTTAACAATTTTAGAAATTTTATATTAAAAAAATTTGTAATTTTGCTAAAAACGTGAAAAAAAATATTTTTTTTTTAAAACCGATTCCATACCGGTACGACACCGGTATTAAGGCAAAAGGTTTTTGAATACCGGTATTTTTTGAAATCAAGAATTTCGGTATTGGTATCGGTATCGGTTGTCAATTTGAAAGGGTTTTGAAACGGATAACGGTATTATAACGGTATCGGGTGCCATCCTTGAAATTATTATCACCCGAGTAAAAAAGAGTATATATTACATATATTTTTTAATATTAAAATATATGATAATATAAAATATTGTATGCGACCTTATATGTTTTTATATGATGATATATTAGAAATTTTCTCATATGTAATCATATTATATCATATATCAGTATTTGCTTTATTACAAATTGTATGTACAGGAATATATTATTCAAAAAACCGTTCAAAATTTTATGTATAAATAGATACGAAAAGTATTTATAATTTTATTTTTTTTATTACAATATCGTCGGCTTGTCTGCAAGTAGTGTTATGTTTTCTTTAACAGGCTTTCAGGAGTGCGAAAAAAATGATTTATATTATCATTTTAATATATTTCATTGACATCTTATGCCTTAATAATGAATAATGTAGTAAATAAGGTCGTGAATCATTAGGGCATATGATATCAATAAAATATCTAAAAATGATAATATAAATCAGTTTTTTTCGCTCAAACCTGTTAAAACCAAAAACAGCACTTCGTGCAGGCAAGCCGACGATATATTAGTTAATATCAGACCCAAGTTCGATATTAACTAATATATTCAATATTAATATAATATTTGATCAAAAACTATTTTTTTTATATGTTTTACTCAATTTTTTCATTAAATTAATATTGTCTGAGCTTTTTTTACTTCTAAAAGTTTTTTTTTAATTTAAAAAATCTAATTTAAAAAAATTAACATTTAAAATCATGGCCCGGCTCGTAATGGGTTACATATCATTGAAAAGGTATTTCAAGTATCTTTCCAACGATATATATATTTTGTTCTGGTCCGATAAGTTTTGAGTGGAGATATAACCATTGGATATTGTTGTAGATCATCTTCAGCTCCATAAATCGGGAACTATGAGCCTCCAACAAAAAAGAAGTGCATTGCCGGGCTAGCCATTAAAATTTTATTTAAAATACAAAAAAAGCTTAACACATTTAAAAAAAATTTATAAGTCCAAAGAAAATTCCCATATTTCATAAAAAATTATCTAGTCTTTAAAGAATAACGGATTTATACATTAACGTCTTTAATAATTACTCATTATCAACAGTAGCCCTGGCTGATAGTCAGGCATGTGATAAATATAGAAAACGAAAACGATCTGATTTTCAATGGTAAATATTTTACGATCTGTATTTTATTTTATTTTTTATTTCCTAATTTAGATGTCCGGCGTCAAATAAAACGATAAATAATAATTTGAAGCCAATTTGATGTCGCGAAACTAATTATTCTAGATTGAAAAACTGTTCGTTTTCGATTTTCATCACACCCCTGAGTGTGTAGGACCCGAAATCATGCTACCCTCCAATACAAAGTTTTTTTTATCATTTAAATTTAATCATATCGTATTGTATTAACTTATATCCAATTTGATCGGGACAAAATTCGGATATAAGTTTATCATTTGATATAACTTTGTATCCTTGTAAATACAATTATATCCGGGTTGATCCAATTTAATATAACCATTTTTCGGATGAAATTATATCCAGTTACATATTGCAAATATAACCATTCACATATAATTTTATATATACTTTTTAACTCGGGCACCCGAGTAAAAAAGAGTATATATAACATATATTTTTTAATATTAAAATATATGATAATATCAAATATTGTATGCGACTTTATATGTTTTTATATGATGATATATTAGAAATATTTTTAGAAATTTTCTCATATATAATCATTTGGCCGGGTCGATTTGTGGGGAGGCAAAAAAATCGCCCATGGCTTAGGGAAAATCGTATTCTAGGGATCAAAATAAGAAACTTTGCCGAAGGAACTAAAGCGAATTCTACTACCCCCCAACTGTTGACTTTTGTCCCGTAGGGTCAAGTTTTGAAAAATCACACTTTGACCCATTTAGAGTGCCCCAATCGAGTCCAAATGTATGACCGACCCCCACTAACTTTGGAGGGCCGATCCACCCATGCCAGTGGCACACCCCCTGGAACTCCCCTGGGGGGTTCCCCATACAAACATTTTAAAAAATCACCATTTTTGGCACTTTATTTTATTATTTTTTATTTATTTTATTTATTTTTATTATTTTATTTATTTTTTCTCCTTAGAAATTTATTTAGTCAGAACATATGTAAATGAAAAAATTAATTTAACTTAGTAATAGAAAAGAAAAAATAAAAAATTACTGTTTGAAGTCTTTTTTGCTTTCAAGTCTGGGCAATTTCGCACGGCTCTCTAATGTCGTCGCCATAACAGCGTCTACATTTTCCGGTATAACTCGTTTGGAAACGCTAGCTAGCAATTGAACGTGTCGTTCTGTTTCTTGTATGTGTGATGGAATTTTTGGATCATTAAACGGTGGATCATCTTGATTTAAATATTCTTTCAAAGTATCGTATGGAATGCTTCGCGTGAATGGTGGTTCAAATACGTCATTTATGTCATTCATATTGATCATTTCCGTGTAACTTGTGCAATAAAAGTTTATATCTGGTTTTTTATAAGCTCTAAGTCCCGTTGGGTCGTCAACATCGGTTCGATAGCGTAGAATTATCTTGATAGCACAGTCGCGCTTTTCTTTGCTATCATCAAACAACATTGATAACAAGATATTTTCCGAATGCGCATAATATGAATTATCTGTAATTACTTTATTGACAATTTTGCGTAAACGAGGTTCTAGAAATCTTGACCAACTAATGAATTTGAAAAATAATCTACTACCGTACACGACAGAGCTGTAATACTTGATATTGAAGTACATTGGCACATAACATGTAATTATAAATTCAACCAGTATTCTTAAATTTGCATCTGGATTTTCCGTTGTCACATATAATCGTAATAGTCTAGCGGCCTTGGTGAGCCACCGAGAATGTACAATTTTCCCTGGTTTTATGTTTGCCAGATCCACTGAAACCACGCCGCTAGAAATTGCATGGGCCATGTCGTATAAGTACTTGGAATCGGTGGAAAATTCAATTTTTTCTGGAGCAGGGGGCATATTTTTCAACTCAATTTTCTGAAAGCCGTCCACCACCTGAAAATATATAAAAATAAAACAATTAAAAACGGTTGACAATTATAATAAATGAGTGATAGCAATAACTTACCGGAAGAGTTTCACAAGTTTCGATTTGACGGCTCAATTTTCCGGTTGCCGATCTTGGTCCAGTGCTGGTTGATTTATCCAAAGCTTCAAACAAATGCCGAAACGGAAGTTCGTTGAAGTGTAGAAAGCAAACGAACCAATGCAATGGTCTTTTTAACAGCAATTCGAATCGTCGTATAATTCCACCGTTTGGGCCAGTGTTTGTTGGCTCACCGTCAGTGCATATGCCAATTAATGCATCCAGTGATATATTTTTATCGTTGAAAAAATCATTTAATTTGGTTGTTTTGTATTCAGCGGTTTCATGTTCCAGTCTTACGTAACCAATCAATTCAGAATTCGGTTCTCTCAAAATAACAAGATGAGGTTCTTTTACCATTCTAGTATGATACTTCTCATCAATTGTATCTCTCGTTAAAGTATCATCTTTTCTGCCATCGAATGAAAATGCTAACAAATTGGTATCATCTAACCGTTTGCGAAGCACTTCTTGTCTGCATTTCTCTTTTTCTCGGCGAACTTTCGATTTATCCATGACGAGAGGTTTGCCATGGATATCTTTCATTTTAAAATCTTGGAAAAGAGCTGTTCCCATTGCTGATGCTACTCTATCAGGCACGCCAAATCTGTCACATACCAAGGCAAAGTTAAAACAATCGTATCTCTGTGTGTATTGTGAACTTGTGCTTATATCCAAATCTTCTTGAACCGGTGGCGGTGCGTATATTGAATCATCGGGATCTTGGTATGTTGGCATTGATGACATAGACGTTGCTCCTTGCTCTTCAATTTCCATCGCAAATCCATCCATTGTTAGACTTCTCTGATTATGTTGATCGTGCATAAACTCTTTGAGGCGTTCGGGAACCAAACCGCATGCACATGGAGCTGCCTTCAAATCGCATTTACATGTTCCAATGAAAAAAATTGTTTCCAGAGATTTTACATACTCTGTAAATTGTTGGGGTTTGTTTCTTCTCTTGATTTGCTCTTGATATTTGTCAAGCAATCTATTCAATTTATTACATACACTTTTTTTCAGCATTATTTCCATACCAAGTTTTTCCCAAATTTTTTTTGATTTTTTAAAATGTTTGTATGGGGAACCCCCCAGGGGAGTTCCAGGGGGTGTGCCACTGGCATGGGTGGATCGGCCCTCCAAAGTTAGTGGGGGTCTGTCATACATTTGGACTCGATTGGGGCACTCTAAATGGGTCAAAGTGGGATTTTTCAAAACTTGACCCTACGGGACAAAAGTCAACAGTTGGGGGGTAGTAGAATTCGTTTTAGAGGTATGGTTCCTTCGGCAAAGTTTCTTATTTTGATCCCTAGAATACGATACATGGGCGATTATTAAATCGACCCGCCCTAAAAATCATATTAAATCATATATCAGTATTTGCTTTTTTGCAAATTGTTTATGTAGGAATATATAATTGATAAAACCGTTCAAAATTTTATATATTTTTTTTTTTCGAGATTAACTAAACTCAAACTGTCTGAGAAACTCATTTAATCAAAAACAATTTTTTATATGTTTTACTCAATTTTTTAGCCTAAAGCCTAAACCACATAAAATCAGTGTCGACCGCAGTGCTACGTTTTGTCGATAAAGCAGTTTCTGTATCTTCTCTATTTGTCACTGCCAAGAAATTAGAAAAGTTTCTATATAAACAAGAGCTGTTTTTAAACAAAACTCAAAAAGAAATTTTTAAAAATATTAAATTGTTTTCGCGAAATTGAAGAACAAAGTTTGACGGCACTGCCACTGTTCACTGGCAATTTCACTATGTGGTTTGGGTTTAAACCTCATAAACGCAGTGCGACGTTTAATCGATAAAGCAGTTTTTTCTATCCTCTCTATTTGTCACTACCGAGAAATTACAAAAGTTTATAAATAAAGAAAAGCTATGTTTATACAAAACGCAATAAGAATTTTTTTTAAAATATTAAATCGTTTTCGCGAAGTTCAAGAACAAAGTTTGACAGAACTACCACTGGCACTTTCACTATGTGGTTTGGGCTTTTCATTAAATTAATATTTTCTGAGATTTTTTTTACTTTTAAGTTTTTTTTTAAATTTAGAAAAATTAACATTTAAAAGCCTAACCCGGCTCGTAATGGGTTAATAAGTCGAGGCATGTTGCATACCATTGGTATGGTGTTTCAAGTACCTTTCCAACGACATATATTTTTATTCTGGTCCGATAAGTTTTGAGTGGAGAAATAAGCCATTCAATATTGTTATAGATCATTTTCAGCTTCATAAATCGGGAACTATGAGCCTCCAACAAAAAAGAAGTGCATTGCCGGGCTAATCATTAAAATTTTATTTAAAATAAAAAAAACTTAATATATTTAAAAAAAATTTCTAAGTACAAAGAAAATTCCCATATTTGAGAAGAAATGAAAAAAGAAATTCCCAATCTGGCTGCCCTCCAATACAAAGTTTTTTTTATTATTTAAATTTAATCATATCGTATTGTATTAACTTATATCCAATTTGATCGGGACAAAACTCGGATATAAGTTGATCATTTGATATAACTTTGTATCCTTGTAAATATAATTATATCCGATTTGATACACTTTAATATAACCATTTTTTGGATGAAATTATATCCAGTTACATATTGGAAATATATCCATTCATACATAATTTTATATAAACTTTTTTACTCGGGCAGTTACACTTTTTTATTTAATAAAAAAACCGAAACCGGTTTTAACCTCGGTTTAAAAAAAACTCGTATTCGAAACCGGTTTTTTAAAAATCTTGTTTTTCGAACAAACCGAAAACCGGTTTTCTGAAATGGTCGGTTTTTTGGACACTCTATTAATAATACAAATAAAAAAAATGTAAATTTTATAAATAAAAAGAACCTTCCTGAAAAAGTTCGGAAAAAAGAATTTTCTAATCATTTCTGAAACAATTTTTTAATTAAATTTTACTTTCTAAACCTAGTTTCCGAAAACTACACACAGAAAAAAGATCAGTTAGCCATCGGTTGCAAATTCCATATTTTAGTAATTGAACAGCTATTTCAGTTGAATGTGTATTATTTATATAATCAGAAAGAATATTCGGTTCTTATGCAAATTAAAATATTATCAAAAAGACTGTAATTTTTTTATAACAATTTGTTGGGTATCGCAATTACTTTTAAATTAAAAATACGGTTCGTAAATCTTTCGATAGATCCAACTGTTTTTTATACTATACAATAATCACACCACCTATTATTTGGTTGCTTTAGCAATCAAAAAGTTTTTACGAACGAATAAGTATTACCTGTTTGCATTTCTGTAAAAATTATCACAAAAATTAATTTCTATTTAAAAAATAAAATTTTATATTAAAAAAAAAACCAAAAAACGTCTACTAAACTATTAACAAGAAAAATTTTAACAGTAAGTATAAATTTTCATAAGCCACGAAAATAATGTTGGGTTTTAATTTTTATTCAAAAAAATTGTTTTTTCGACCTTTTTATTAATAAATTAGAAATTTATTAATTCAGTTCGAGGCCAATTTCCTTATTATGAATTAACATAATAAGTACTTTTTTCAAAAACTGCTATTTTTCTTCATCAGGATATTCTACTACATCAACGAAATGAGAATGGAGTAAACAATAAAATAGTTTTCGAAGTCTCTGCAAAGACATAACCAACAATAGAAATATTATGAAAGTTTTTGTTTTTGTATTTCGTACCATCGGTACAAATAAAAGACAAATTTTATTTTTACCACTTCTTTGTCAATTACAAGAAAGGGGCAAAAAACATTTCTCCGTACTGCGAGTGTTGTCAAAATGTTGGGTTTTAATTTTTATTCAAAAAAAAATTTTTTTTTTTTTTTTTTTCAAAGAAGTGGTAAAAATAAAATTTGTATTTTATTTGTACCGATGGTACGAAATACAAAAACAAAAACTTTCATAATATTTCTATTGTTGGTTATGTCTTTGCAGAGACTTCGAAAACATATTTTATTGTTTATTCCATTCTCATTTCGTTGATGTAGTAGACTACGTTTAATATGAAATTTTGATGTTTCTATTTGCATTGCACTATTGCCACCACTTTCTAAAGAAAACTGAAGAAGGGGACTTGGAAAATCCCCGAAACGATCGTCTTTTCATTCCTGAAAGTGTTAGAGGTTTTTGAAAGCAAAAACTCTGTGAAGTATTTGTTAGGAGAATATCCTGATGAAGAAAAATAGCAGTTTTTGAAAAAAGTACTTATTATGTTAATTCATAATAAGGAAATTGGCCTCGAACTGAATTAATAAATTTCTAATTAATCCACGAAAATAATTTTAATAAATTGTTTTTCAGCTTTGTTTTACCAAATTTTCCACAAGATGATCCAAGTAGATAAATATCCTGTTGTGGAATTTTGAATGCGGATATAGGAATGCTTATAAAACATATATGTAGGTAATTTTGTTATTTAAAAAATGTAGAAAGCCAGCAGCCACAATAATTTTTTTCAGATAAAACTTGTATTAATGAAAGTTACACAACTGGAAGGAATTCCGTAGAATTTAAATCACTCCCCACTATCTTTACGATCTGCATCGGTACCAATCTGTTTACTTTTATTTGGCTTTATATTAGAAGCGATAAATTGACCCTTGGTATTTCACATATACCACAGAGCTTGTAACGGACAAGTTTTTTTTTGGTCCGGATCTTTTAGGGAATGTTTCTGTTGCAGTAAATTACCTGTTAAGATTTTCAATAAGACCATGATGGTATTTTAGGTCTGTTAGTTTTTTTCACAAACAATGATAACTTTTTATAAAGGAAAAGACTTTTTCTTGAAAAGTTTGCCGAAAACCTTTTCTCCTCTTGGTGTAAAAATTCAAAAGTGTATCTAAAAGAACATACCTCAGAATCACATTTCTGTGGAAAACCCCTTAGGATCCAGGGAGAACTCTTCTTTGAGAACATACTATAAGTTTTAAAGTATATTTTTCTTAAAAACTATATTTTGTTGCTTTTTGAAAATTAAAATATTTATGTACTCGTATTTTATTTAAATTATATTTGTTCTTTACAAATAAAAACTTAAAAAGTAAATTTAATATTTTAATTGGAAATGGTGTAGGATATTTTAAAATTCAATTGAAAGTACTGAACTATGTATAGTTGAAGTCAGTATTCACAACTGAAAGTATAAAATTTCATAACCGCATCATTCAGCAATGCCAATCGAATAAAGCATTAAATTTGATAATAGTGGTCGTAACCGCCACAATTCGATTGGCAACAAATTCGGTTACCACAACGAATCTGTTTTCTGGGTGTAGGTTTAGAAAGTAGTAAATAGTAGATGCATGAAGCAGTGGGCAAAGTGTTTGTATTTTACATATTATGAAAGAAATGTTTCCTAACGAATAATATACTAACATTTGTAAAGCATATCTTAAATCCAAAACTAGCTCTCCATTCGAAAATCCCTTCACCCAGTGCAAAATGTGATATATAGAATGTTCTGGTTGCACTTTTATTTTAAAAAATGTTCTTATACAACCCCCAATGATCATTAATTAATGCAAAGTTTTTAGTAAAATTTTGAACGAAATGTTGAAAAAGTGAAAGAACAGGATCTCGTTGGGGCTATATAAAAAGAATTGCATTTAAAATGTAAATGTGCTGGAGGTATAAGCTCATTTACATATGCTTGTGGCATTGGCTCATTTTATATGGAAATGTTAAATGTGGAATTTCTACATTTCATATGAAAAAAGTGTAATTTCTCATAAAAAGCTACCATTTTTTTGAAATAAATTTTTTTACAAAAATTGTTTTTTGTTAAAAGTATAAACAGTATAGCGTACCACCTTACAGGCAAAAAAATGCGCCGTACACCCTTCAATATGAAGTATTTTTGCAAGGAGGTTTCAAAACAATTTTTTTGCCGAACGTAGGGGTCGCCATTTTACAGTTTTCGTTATATCTTTGGCATTTACAGTCGGATCTTAAAGTATGATACATACATATATGTTTTTCTCTCGAGGAGACCAGTGTTTGGCTCTAAGGGACATTGACCTCAAGTATCCCGTTCTACCTGATTTCAGTTGCTACCATCCTAATGTACACCCTAATGTCAGAAAATTAAAGTTTGGAAAAAATGATTAAACTTTTGCTAAGGAAGTTTTTCGATAAACCCAGTATAATTTTTTTTATATATTGGTTGCCAAACGTAGGGGTCGCCTTTTTAAAATTTTTTTTCATTGGATTTTTCCTTTATAGCAAAACACTGGTCTCCTCGAGGCAAAAAAAATCGATGTATCACACTTTAAAATCCGACATTAAATGCCGAAGCTATAACGAAAAATTGAAAAAGGCGACCCTATGTTCGGAAAAAAAATTAAATTGCCTTGCAAAAATACTTCATATTGGAGGGTGTACGGCGAACTTCTTTTCTTGCGGTACGGTTTAATGTACAGTTGACCTTTAATGTTGTTGTTGTTTATTTAGTCTAGCTTGAGGTCTTATATTAAAAATTAAAATTATTAAAAACAAATAGTTTTTATTTTAATTTATAATTTATTTATTTAAAGTCCCAATATTTCGCCGTTGGTCATCTTCCGGGGCGATCTATTACAAAAATACACAAATTTATTTAATAATATGTCTTACAAATAACACAATAAATAAACAAAAATTAAAAACATTAAAAAAATTACAATATTTACATTAATAACATATAAATAAGTAAGTACCCGAGCAAAAAAGTTCAAATATAACAACATATTTTTTAATACAAAAATACACATTAACATATAGTAATATAAAATGGCTTCGCATCTATATGTATTCATATATTATAATATCTTTCAAATATTTCCCGAAATTTTCTTATGTATAACCATATAAAATCATATACCAAAAAATGTGTTAATATTAATGATACATATACTACCCAACTAAAAAAGTTTTTATATAATCTTATATGATTTGATATAACTTTAAATGTTTATATGCGTGGCTTTATATAACCATATAAATTTATATTAACACTTTGGTTTTATAAATATGTTTGATATAACGTTATATATAATCATATGCGATTTGGTTTCCAGCCATATATTAAGAGATCTGCAAATATAGTTCATACATAATTATATATAATGGCATATAAGCTTTTATAAACCATATTATATCAAAATATATAACAAAGTTAATAGAAAATTGTATTAATTTTATATATAATTGTATCTGACATGATATCTAATTATACAAAATTTTATAAAGTTTAATTGCAATTTTTAAATTTAAAAATAAAAATTAGAAAAACATATGTTGAAATAAATATGGTTTAAGTTCAGTTATTTTTTCCGTGAAAAAAAATTAATTCTGAAAGTTATTTTTTTTATTTTATAAGACAGTTGTTCCGACAAATTTTTGTAATGTTTTATTTTGTCAGCTATTTCCAAGTTTATTAACAAAAATGTTTCTAAACATTAATCATTAGTATTTAATATGAATGAAAATAAGTGATCTCAACAATATTTACTAAAATTTTATTTGAAAATCTTCATCAAATTATACGTATTAATATATAATTTGATGAAGTTAGATAGACCCATTTTTCGGATCAAATTGTATCAGGTTAGATAACATGCTTATCTCGCTTGATATAATTATATATTCCAATATTCGGATCAAATTAGATATGGACGTATATATGGGTTTATATATGGTGATATATGATTATATAATATCTTTTTTAGTCGGGTATATATAATCAGACATGGTTGATCCAATAAATATACAATAAGATATATCCCAATACATAATCACATATAAACCCAAATAGAAGAAATTTCCTAAGTCATTTTAGATATAATTTAATACCCGACTAAAAAAGATGTTATATAATCATATATCACTATATATAAACCTATATATATGTTCATATCTAATTTGATCCGAATATTGGAATATATAATTATATCAAACGAGATAAGCATGTTATCTAACCTCCCGAGTAAAAGAGTATATATAACATATATTTTTTAATATTAAAATATATGATAATATAAAATATTGTGTGCGACCTTATATGTTTTTATGGTGATATAATAGAATTTTTTTTAGAAATTTTCTCATATGTAATCATATTAAATCATATATCAGTAATTGCTTTATTGCAAATTGTATATATAGGAATATATTATTGATAAAACCGTCCAAAATTTTATATATAAATAGATACGAAAAATATTTTTAACTTTATTTTTTATATAACTTGCCTGCAAGTAGTGTTATGTGTTCTTTAACAGGTTTTCAGGAGGGCGAAAAAACTGGTTTATATTATCCTTTTAATATATTTCATTGACATCATATGCCTTAATAATGATTGTAATAAATAAGGTCGTGAATCATTAGGGCATATGATGTCAATAAAATATCTTAAAAGGATAATACAAATCAGTTTTTTCGCTCTCCTGAAATCCTGTTAAAACCAAAAACATAGCACTTCTTGCAGGCAAGCCGACGATATATTAGTTAATATCAGACCCATGTTCGAGATTAACTAATATATTCGAGATTAATGTAATATTTGATCAAAAACAATTTTTTATATGCTTTACTCAATTTTTTCATTAAATTAATATTTTCTGACCTTTTTTACTACTAAAAGTTTTTTTTTAATTTAAAAAATCCAATTTAAAAAAATTAACATTTAAAACCATGGCCCGGCTCGTAATGGGTTAATAAGTCTAGGCATGTTGCATATCATTGGAAAGGTATTTCAAGTACCTTCCCAACGATAAGTTTTGAGTGGTATTTCTCCACTCAAAGTCCAAAGAAAATTCCCATATTTGATAAAAAATTATCTAGTCTTTAAAGAATAACAGATTTATACATTAACGTCTTTAATAGTTACTCATTATCAACAGTAGCCCTCGGCTGACAGTCAGGCATGTGATGAATATCGAAAACGAAAACGATCTGATTTTCAATGGTAAATATTTTAGGATCTGTACAATACCAATTTATATTTTATTTCCTAATTTAGATGTCCGGCGTCAAAAAAAAAACGATAATAATTTGAAGCCAATTTGATTTTCGCGAAACAAATTATTCTAGATTGAAAAACTGTTCGTTTTCGATTTTCATCACACCCCTGAGTGTGTAGGACCCGAAATCCTGCTGCCCTCCAATTCAAAGTTTTTTTTATCATTTAAATTTAATCATATCGTATTGGATTAACTTATATCCAATTTGATCGGGACAAAATTCGGATATAAGTTTATCATTTGATATAACTTTGTATCCTTGTAAATACAATTATATCCAATATGATACAATTTAATATAACCATTTTTCGGATGAAATTATATCCAGTTACATATTGCAAATATATCCATTCACATATAATTTTATATACACTTTTTTACTGGGGCTGCTACAATTTGATCCGAAAAATGGGCATTAAATTATATATTAATACATATAATTTTATAAAAATTTTCAAATAATATTTTAGTAAATATTGTTGAGATCACTTATTTTCATTCATATTAAACACTAATGGCCGACAGAACAGTTTGGCTAACAAAGGAAATGAGGATTGAATGCGATTTAGGACGCAAATTGTCCTTAAACTTAGAATAACGCAGTTAGTAAGTGAATTTCAATAAAAAGCAAAACTCAAAACGAGAAAAAGTTGTTTAGAAAAATTTATGCTAATAAACTTGGAAATAGCTGACAAAGTAAATTTTCGGTTTAACTCAACTTTAGAAAAATTTGTCCGAACAACTTTTTCTAGTTTAGGGTTTTTGTCTTTCTTATAAAATGTGTCTTTCTTATAAAATAAAAAAAAAAAACTCTTTCTAAGTTTGTTTTCTTCATTGTTATAGTGCAATTAAACTTTATAAAATTTTGAATAATTAGATATCATGTCATGTTATATATTTTGATATAAGATTGTTTATAGAAGCTTATACGCTATTATATATAAACTATATCGCAGATCTCTTAATATATGGATGGCGACCACATCGCGTATGATTATATATAACGTCATATCAAGCATACCCGAGTAAAAAAGTTTATATAAAATTATATGTGAATGGATATATTTGCAATATGTAACTGGATATAATTTCATCCGAAAAATGGTTATATTAAATTGTATCAAATCGGATATAATTGTATTTACAAGGTTACAAAGTTATATCAAATGATAAACTTATATCCGAATTTTGTCCCGATCAAATTGGATATAAGTTAATACAATATGATATAATTAAATTTAAATGATAAAAAAAAACTTTACATTGGAGGGCAGCAGGATTTCAAGTCCTACACACTCAGGGGTGTGATGAAAATCGAAAACGAAAACGAACAGTTTTTATCTAGAATAATTAGTTTCGCGAAAATCGAATTGGCTTCAAATTATTATTCATCGTTTTATTTGACTCCGGACATCTAAATTAGGAAATAAAACATAATTGGTAATGTACAGATCGTAATATATTAAACGATTTTAAGTAATTTAGTAAATATGATGAATATTCTAATTACTAAATTATGCATCTAATTCTCCGAATAGCAATATGGAACGCCAAAGGGCTCTCCAATCATACACGAGAAATAGAATTATTTTTAACGAGTAAAAAGGTTAAAGTCGGCCATGCCGACTATACAATACCCTACACCAGTCTGGTTAAAAGCCAACTAATGTTTGGATCCGAATTTCGAATGGGTTAAAATGGGGCTTGTGTCAAAATTTTCTATAATGTGAGTCAGTGCACCAAATTTCATTAAAATATCTTAATATTTGCGACCTGCAGTTTGTAACCAAGCCAATTTTGGGGGGACCCTTATATGGGCAGTAGTTCTAAACATGGACCGATGTTCACCAAAATCAATAGGCTTCGTCCTTGGGCCAGCATAGGTCTATGTACCAGATTTCATCAAAATATCTTAATATTTGCGACCTGCAGCGTATAAACAATATAATTTTGGTGGGACCCTTATATGGGCACTAGGTCTAAACATGGACCGATGTTCACCAAAATCAATAGGCTGCGTTATTGGGCCAACATAGGTCTGTGTACCAAATTTCATCAAAATATCTTAATATTTGCGACCTGCAGCGTATAAACAGTATAATTTTGGTAGGACCCTTATATGGGCACTAGGTCTAAACATGGACCGATGTCCACCAAAATCAATAGGCTGCGTTATTGGGCCAATATAGGTCTGTGTACCAAATTTCATCAAAATATCTTAATATTTACGACCTGCAGCGTATAAACAGTATAATTTTGGTAGGACCCTTATATGGGCACTAGGTCTAAACATGGACGATATTCACCAAAATCAATAGGCTACGTTATTGGGCTAACATAGGTCTGTGTACCAAATTTCGTCAAAATATCTTAATATTTACGACCTGCAGCGAATAAACAATATAATTTTGGTAGGACCCTTATATGGGCACTAGGTCTAAACATGGACCGATATTCACCAAAATCAAACTTGTCCTTGGGCCAACATAGGTCTGCGTACCAAATTTCATCAAAATATCTTAATATTTGCGACCTGTAGAGTGCGCACAAGATTGCACGGACAGACAGACAGACGGACGGACGGACAGACGGACATCGTTAAATCGAAATAAAAAAAAATTCTGAGCCGATCGGTATACTATAAGGTGGGTCTCAGAGAAACAAGCCAGCCGCCGTGAGCCGTTTAAGCCGCCGCCGCCGGTCATTTTTGCCTCAGCCGCCGCCGATTTTTTTCGGCTCATTTCGGCTGGAAGTATCAATTTTCAAATATAAAAAATTTAAAAATAAATATATTTTTTAAAAAGAATTTACTAATTCATTAAACTTGAACAACCAGAGCTAAAAACAATTTTTTTATATGAAGAGAAAAAAGTTAAAATCTTCTAAATATTAACCCCTCAATTCATAAATGCTTTTTAAAGTTATAGCAGGTTTACAAAACGTCATTTTCATACAAAATTTGTTCAATAAACCTCCTATAATTTTACAAAGCGTTTATGAATTTAGGGGTAAATTTTTATAAATATAATTTTTTTTAAGCTATAAAAGCTTATGTAAATTTATACTGTGAAAATTTTTTTTTTAAAAAAAGTTCTTAATGGGTTAATATAATACTTCAGAATGCAACTCTTTGCAGATGTGTAAAAAATCAATTAATATAAAAACATAGCTGCTTAACTTTGCATTTAAAACTCAATATATGTATTTGGTGTATGCATTTTTATCAAAAATTATGACGAAAAATCGTTACAGAATTGAAGTCGAGTTAGCATAGATTACGAAAAAGTTTGTAAAATTTATTTATTTTTGTTAAAAGCGTTACTTCTCCTCTTCATATAAATTCTTACAGTTAGTGTTTAGTTTCATTGATTATTAAAATATAAGCTATTAAAGTTAAAAAACCTTATGAGTTACTGGTTACGGATTTTACATTTGGCCTATAAAATTGGTTACAAATTTTATGTATAAACCAAAAATTGGTCAGATTGTTATAAATTTTATAAAACAGGTGACAATGCGCTGATATATATCGAAATATATAACTCAAATGTAATCCATGCATTTGAAATTAGCTGGTTACATGGATTTTATCACATTTTTTGATATCACCCATATATATTTTATCAATTCTAAAATACATTTTTAAAAATGGTCCAGTTGAATATTTTGGATAAATTAAACATTTTGTAACAAATAAATGAACAAATAAAAATAAAAGATATTGTAAAATTCTATAATATTTAGAAAAGGACACTTTTGCGGATAAAATGCTCAAACCAATGTTCGAATTGATCACACAATTTCATCATTTAAGGACATTATTGATTGGGCATCTAATTCAAATGGATCCCTACAAGATATGTGCATCCTGCCCAAACTTTCTAACAAAGCCTGCATTCAAAAGTCTTAAAACAAGTTTAATTTCTTAAATCAATCAAAATGTATTTTTTCTATGGTCTTTATTTATTCCTTAATTTGTTAAAATTAAAAAGAATAAATAAAAACAAATTGATTCACAGTATGCTTTAATTGTCTGAAAATTCTATAAGAGGCAAACATTGTTTTGAGTTCCAAGGGGGTTACATTTTCCCAATGTTGGGATTACTTTGGAGCCCTTTACATTGGCAAAAAATATGCTGGCAAAATTAAAATTTTGCAAGTTATGTTTCAACGAAAAGGACTTGGTACTAAAAGGGTATGTTTATAATTTATTAAATAAAACTTGTATGTTATATTAAATATTTAGGACCATTTGTTAAATATACTCAGTGTTGCCATAACGGCGATTTTCTCGTCAGATCTGGCGATTTTATTTCGGCCAGACAAATTATTACTCATTATTAAGTAGTAAACAAAGGGATTAATATTCTGCTATACAGAATGGATAGTAGCAGCGAGTCTACTGAAGAAAGCGATATTGTCTGGTAGACAGTCGCTGAAAACAAAATGACGACAAAATCGATCACCAGAATTAGTTAAGCATGCAATCAAAAAACAAAAACTACCAACAATGATGATTAGGGCAAGGAATTCCATGCAAATGCATGTTATTTCTCGATAGTCCAAAACTAATATGGACTAAACATTTATCCGACTCATCAAATTTAGAACAAACTGGCATCGATTTGTAGTTGCATATTTTGACATAAATGCATGTTTTTGCATATTTCGACTTTAAATGCATATTTGGTGGCTTTTTAATGCATATTTTGTGATTTTTAATGCATATTTGTGCATATTTTTCATTTTTAGTAGCATTTTTTATTTTGTAAAAAAATATAAAAAATTGATACGTTTTCATATTTTGATTCAATCAAAATAAACATTTTTAAAACTTTATTGACCTATGGGAAATCTTCGAGTTCTGTGTCTGTTTGCAAAATAACTAACTTAAATATATTTTTAAGTTTTAAAGTGCATTATTTTTGCAAAAATTATAGTTTTTAGTGCATATTTCTTATATTGTTAGTGCATATTTTTCTTTTTTAACCGCATATTTTAGGCGCATATTTTTCATTTTTAAGTGCATGAAATTCCTTGCCCCAATGATGATATACCAAGTACCTACTAGCAACAACATGTTTGCTGCACATGATGTAGGCAATAATGATGATGATAATTATATTAACGATAATGCTAACAAAAAGCTTTCTTAAGAAAAACCGCCTACAATAATTATTCCAAATGTTTCAGATATAAGAGCGATGATATATAACTTTTCAAAAATAGTAAACCTTGAAGATTATTCGTACAAATCTTTGAGAGATGGTCAGGTAAGAGTAATGGCAAAAAACGTAAAGGCATATAGAGTGATAGTAAAATATATATCTTTGGTAAAAAAGCTTAAACGTTTTCAAATCACATTACAAAATGTTGTTTTCAGCCGATCAAGCCGCCGCCGCCGCCGATTATTTGGTTGCGCCGCCGCCGCCGATTTTTATCCGGCTCAACCTCAATCGCCGCCGCCGCCGCCGATTATATTGGTCGGCTTGTTTCTCTGGTGGGTCTACGACCAATATTTTTTTGTGTTACAAACATCAGCACAAACTTATAATACCCTGACCACATAGTGGTGTAGGGTATAAAAATACATTACATTGATATAATCTTAATATCCGAAACACAATTTACAGATAAATCCTATTTTTGTATAAATGGCTATGATACGATAAGCGCTAATCATCCGGACAATAGAGCTCATGCTGGATCATGTATACTAATAAAAAATAATATAAAATACAAAGTATTATCTCCATTTCAAAAACCAAATATACAAGTGGCGATTGTAAAGATAAAATCCAATGATGGTGACTTTGTTCTGTTCTCTATATACTTTCCTCCGAGGCACAAATTACTACTTAATGATTACGAACAATTTTTCAAATCACTGGGTCATAAATTCATTGTAGGGGGTGACTATAACGCGAAACATCCGTGGTGGGGCTCTAGACTGTCAAACCCAAAAGGAAACGAACTTTATAAGTGTGTAAGGAAAAACAATTATGCAACATTATCTACAGGTACACCAACTTACTGGCCAACAGATCCCAGAAGGCTGCCTGACGTTTTGGATTTCGCTGTCTATTCTGGGATTTCGAACCACTATCTAGAAATACATCACTGTAACGAATTGAGTTCCGATCACACACCGCTTATAATTAATTTTAGTACAACAGCTAATATTAAAACACCTAATCACCATATTCTGACATCACATTCTGATATAAAAAGCTTTCAATCTTGGCTTGATCAAAATTTAAACTTAAATATAAGAATAAAAACCGGAAATTAAGTTGATGAAGCAGTAGAAAGTTTCACTACACTTATACATGAAGCAGGCTATTTGTCTACGCCTATGCACAACATTATTAAAACCAACCAATTAAAAATTTCGACGGAAATAAGAGAGCTTATTAAACAAAAGAGAAGGCTGAGAAAAAGGTGGCAGCAAAATAGAAATCCAGGTGATAGAAGATTATTTAACAAAGCATGTAAAGATCTCAAAGACTTTCTTAACCAACAAAGAAATCAGTCAACAGCAAAATTTATTGATGAAATAAACAACTCTAAGTACGATGAGCATCTTTTGTGGAAAGCAACTAAATTTTTAAAAAGGCCAACTACACCTACAAAAAAATTTTGTTGTCCCAACCGAATTTGGTTCCAACCGAATCGTTCGGTTGCTGCAATCGATTATTCGGTTGTTACAACTCTATTTCTGTTGCCCCAACTGAAATAGGGTCGCGGCAACCGAAATAGGGTTGTGACAACAGAAATAGGGTTGAAACAACCGAATTTTCAGTTGCAGCAACCGAACGATTCGGTTGGAACCAAATTCGGTTGGGACAACAAATTTTTTTTGTAGGTGTAGGCGCAATATTTGTGTCAAAAATACGGACGGATCTTGGTGTCGTTCGGACAATGATTTATCTGAAGCATTTGCTAAACATTTAGAGAATATATTTCAACCTTTAGAACTTAATACTATTTCTTATTGCTGATCAGGAAGAAATTTGCAATTTTTTGGAATCACCGTGTCAAATGGACTTTCCTATAAGACATATTACACCTAATGAAGTCAAAACTGAAATTAAATTATTGAACGCCAAAAAGTCTCCCGGTTATGACTTGATAAGCGGAAATGTAGTTAAAAATTTTACTAGAAAAAGCATAATATTTTTAACTCTTATATACAACTCAATATTAAGACTTAATCATTTTCCATCACAGTGGAAATGCGCCGAAATTATAATGATCCCAAAACCAAACAAACCTGAAAAGCAGTTGTCGTCATATAGGCCGATAAGTCTACTGGCAACATTTTCCATAATATTTGAAAAACTATTTCTAAAGAGACTACAACCATTACTAGATGTATACAATATAATTCCAGACCACCAGTTTGGTTTTAGGCACAAACATGGAACGCCAGAGCAGTGTCATCGTCTCGTGAGTGTTAAACAGAATGTCTTGAGAAAAAACATTATTGTTCTGCGGTTTTTCTGGACGTACAGCAAGCCTTTGATAGAGTATGGCATTAAGGTTTACTATACAAAATCAAAAAAACGTTACCTGCACCGTACTTTTTATTTTTCAAAAATTATATAACTAGTCGACATTTCTACGTCAAAAGTAGAGATGAAAGGTCAAATATCTTCCAAATCAATGCTGGAATTCCACAGGGTAGCGTACTCGGTCCAGTATTATACACAATATATACAGCTGATATGCCAACAACCCCGAATACTATGGTAGCCACTTACGCGGACGATACGGCTATTATTGCTACCAGTGACTCAGAAACCGAAGCATCTTTATTTGTTCAAAATGCACTCAATTTGTTAGAAAAATGGTTCTTAAAATGGAATATTAAAGTGAATTCAGAAAAATCAACCCATACTACATTTACGTTAAGACGAAAAGACTGCCCTGCTGTTACCATTTATCAAGAAGAAATACCTAGAAGAGAAACAGTCAAATATTTGGGAATGACAATAGATAGGCGTCTTACATGGAAACCGCACATCAAAGCAAAGCATGAACATCTAAAATTAGAATGCAAGAAACTTTATTGGCTACTAGGATCAAGATCCCAACTCAATTTAAATAACAAATTGCGCATCTACAAAGCTATACTAAAACCGGTTTGGACCTATGGTATACAAATATGGGGTACTGCAAGCAAATCCAATACAGATATCTTTGAAAGGTTCCAATCCAAAACACTTAGGTTAATTACGAATGCACCCTGGTTTATAACCAATAAACATATCCGTCTTGATTTGAAGATGTCAACGGTAAAGCAAGAAATTCAAGCGTATAGTGAAAAATATCTGCAGAGACTGAGTGATCATACTAACCCTTTGGCTATATCGCTCCTTGATGACAGTAATGAAACAAGGCGTTTAAAGCGAACTCATATATTGGACTTGCTGTTCATAAACTAATTTTGTTATTATGAAAGATAAATATACATATATATTATGGGTCATATGCACAATCACTTTTTAAATTTCTAAATGGTTTATAAAACAAATTTTTCATACAAAATTCATTCTATAAACGTGTTATAAGATTTTCAAATTATAATGCATAAGCATTTATATATATATATTACATTAATATTATCGCTTTTATGTATATATATTTCACCCTATAAACATTTATTTTATTTAAAATTGTAAATATGTATATATATTATAGAAAAATTATAAAATGACTGATAGTTTATTGTATAAAGTTATGTAATTCAATGGAATTACATAACACATGTTAAGTTATATATAGTTAGCAAATTTGCTTATTGTCCTCGGACAGATTGTAAATAAAGAACCATTTAAAATTAAAAAAAAAAAAAAAAATAACAGATAGTTTTCGATATTTATACCTGACTATTAGCCGAGGGCTACTGTAGATAATGAGTAACTATTAAAGACGTTAATGTATACATAAATCCCTTATTCGTTAAAAACTAGATAATTTTTTGTCAAATATGGAAATTTTCTTTGGACTTATTTAGAAAATTTTTTTTAAATATGTTAAGCTTTTTTTATTTTAAATAAAATTTTAATGCACTTTTTTTTTGTTGGAGGCTCATAGTTCCCAATTTATGGACCTGAAGATGATCTACAACAATATTCAATGGCTTATTTATCCACTCAAAACTTAAAGGACCAGAACAAAATATTATATTACAGTGTCCCTTAAAAATAGATTTGTCATTACACCCCTCCCCCCCAGCTTTTTTGGTAATGGTCCAAAATGGAAGAAATCAATTTTTTTTTTTTGGGAAAAGTTAAAAATTCTGTTAATTTCCAAGTGGGTATTTTTTGCCGAAAAGTGAAAACATTAACCCTATATGGATCAAGTTACACAAAATAATAATTTTTATCAAGTGGGAAAAAGATTTTGTTTGAAGTGTTATTTTTCCGAAAATTATGAAAAATGTTATTTTGTAAATTTCCTTTTGGGTCGGTTTTGGCCAAAAGAATAAAAATTAACTCCATATGGAGCACGTTACATAAAATAATTATTTTTATCCAGTTAAGATTTTTTTTAATCAATTTGATGGCTTTATAATTTCGTAGTCATTATTAATATTAAGTTTCATGGGTCTTTTTCAACCCTAAGGGTTAAATACTTTTTAAACAAATATAAAGATAATTATAATCTAACCAAATTTAAGTGATCTTTTTCCGAAAACTGTGTAAAATTTGATGAAAACATTCAAATTTTGTTAAATTTTTGATAAAATGAGAAATTTTTGTAAAATGTCCTGGAAAGCAGTCGCTCCAAACACAAACTCGAATTATCATTTTTCCAATTTATTTTTTTTTCTTTAATATCAACTATTGCATGGTACGAATATCAATCGACATCTCCAAATTAGGCATTTTAAAAAAATGTTTAAAATTAATTTAAAAAAACACGCTTTTGCATTTTTATCAAATTCGTAGGTCATTTTTGATTCCAGGCAAAAGTTGGTTAATAATATCCGATGAAGTCACAATTCGATATCTGAATAATTTTGACTATATTAAATGAATAATTGAAATAAAAAATTAATTTTTTCGAAATTTAGAATTTTGGGAATTTTTAATTGTAATATACTTTTTTTCCAAAATGGGCCATTTTCGTTCAATTGTCGGCACGGAATAACGTTTTCCAAAAAAAAAAAATTTTTTCTTCCATTTGAGACCATTTCCAATAAAACTGGGGGGTGTAATGAACGAAAATCGACTAATGGCTATTTTAAAGGACAGTGTAATATATATCATTGGAAAGGTACTTGAAATACCTTACAATGATATCCCGACTAAAAAAGTTTTCATATAATCTTATATGATTTGATATAATTATAAATGTTTATATGTGTGGCTTTATATGACCATATACATTTATATTAACTCTTTGGTTTTATAAATATTTTTGATATGACGTTATATATAATCATATGCGATTTTGTCTCCAGGCATATATTAAGAGATCTGCAAATATAGTTTATACATAATTATATATAATGGCGTATAAGCTTCTCTAAACAATCTTATATCAAAATATATAACAAATTTAATATAAAATTGTAATAATTTTATGTATAAATTTATCTGACATGATATCTAATTATACAAAATTTTATAAAGTTTAATTGCACTATAAAAATTAAAAAAAAAACTCCGAAATTGTGGATCTGGTTTTGAATTTTGCACTTTGACATATAAATAAATGTTTATAATTAAATTTAACATATATTTTCCAAATAGTTAGCGAAATACTCTTTATTAAACTCAAAATTATTTTAAAGAAATAAATAAAGGAAATTTTTTTTATTGTGGAATTAAAGGTCGAAATAATTATTTTTACTTTTAAATTTAAACAGACAAACATATGGTTTAAGTTCATTTTTTTTTCCGTAAAAAAAAATTAATTGTGAAAGTTAATTTTTTATCATGTTGATTTTTAATTTTTATTTTAAAAAATAAAATTTGTTTTTTTCGACCTTTTTAATTCATTAATTAGAAATTTATTAATTCAGTTCGAAGACTATTTCGTTATTATGAATTAACATAATAAGTACTTTTTTCAAAAACTGTTTTTTTTTTCTCTTCATCAGGATACTCTCCTGACAAATACTTCACAGAGTTTTTGCTTTTAAAAAACCTCTCCACTTTCAGGAATGAAAAGAGGATCGTTTCGGGGATTTTCCAAGTCCCATTCATCAGTTTTCTTTAGAAAGTGGTGGCGTAATCCCCGAAATGATCGTCTTTTCATTCTTGAAAGTGTAAAGGTTTTTTGAAAGCAAAAACTCTGTGAAGTATTTGTCAGGAGAGTATCCTGATGAAGAAAAATAGCATTTTTGAAAAAAAGTACTTATTGTATTAATTCATAATAAGGAAATTGGCCTCGAACTGAATTAATAAATTTCTAATTAGTTAATTCAGTTATTTTATAAGAAAGATAAAAATTCTAACCTAGAAAAAGTTGTTCCGACAAATTTTTGTAATGTTTTATTTTGACACCTATTTCCAAGTTTAAATTGTTCTAAACATTAAGCATTAGATTTAATATGAATGAAATAAGTGATCTCAATAATATTTACTAAAATTTTCTTTGAAAATCTTCATCAAATTATATGTATTTATATATAATTTGATGCAGTTAGATAGACCCATTTTTCGGATCAAATTGTATCAGGTGAGATAACATGCTTATCTCGCTTGATATAATTATATATTCCAATATTCGGATCAAATTAGATATGGACGTATATATTGGTTTATATATGGTAATATATGATTATATAACATCTTTTTTAGTCGGGATGCAACATGCCTAGACTTATTAACCCATTACGAGCCGGGCCATGATTTTAAATGTTAATTTTTTTAAATTAGATGTTAAAGAACACATAACACTACTTGCAGGCAAGCCGACGATATAGTTATCTCTATACCCGAGTAAAAAAAATTATATATAATCATATGTGGCATATATTACAATATATAATTAGACATGTCGTTATGTATATCCATATATAATTATATATCACGTATTTTTCCAAAAATTTTCCTTATATTATGCCATATATAATTTCATCTAATAAGATACCGGCTGATCTTATTGCATATATAGTTGTATATAGAGCTATATCTTAATATATATGGTGGCATTTTAGCAATATATAATTATATATGGTATCATTTAAACAATATATAATTATATATGGGGCCAGTTAAACCATATATTATGATATATGTTGCCATTTCAACAATATATGGTCATATATGGTACCTCATGAACAAAATCTTTAATACAGTTGCAGATATGATAATATATGCTACTATATATGGTGCAATATATATTTATATATGGTGTTATTTAAGCAATATATTAGCATATATGGTGCCATTTATACAATATATGGTCATATATTGTACCTCATGATCAAAATTTGTAATACAATTCCAGATATGATAATATATGATACTATATATAGTGCCATATATATTTATATATGGTGTTATTTAAGCAATATATATATATTCGTTCCTTTTACTCCTGCAAGGAGCATAGGGCCGTAAATAATTTATTTAAGCAATATATTACCATATATGATGCCACTTAAACCATATATTATCATATATGGTGCCATTTCAACAATATATGCTCATATATGGGACCTCATGAACTACAATTTTAATACAGTTCCAGATATGATAATATATGCTACTATATATAGTGCAATATATATTGATATATGATATCATTTAAACAATATATTACCATATATGGTGACATTTAAACCATATATTATGATATATGTTGCCATTTCAACAATATATGGTCATATATGGTACCTCATGAACAACATTTTTTATACAGTTCCAGATATGATAATATATGCTACTACATATATATTGTATAGTACCATATACTTTGATATATCGTATCATTTAAACAACATACCATGTATGGTACCATTTAAACAATATATTTTCATATACGGTACCATTTAAACAATGTATTGTCATATATAATAACTCATCAGCAACTACATATTAACTGTATCTCAGAATCTATTAATTGTATTTCAGAAATTATAATTGTATTTCAGAAATTATAGAATGTATTTCAGAAATTATTAATTGCATTTCAGAAATAATCAAATCTATTTCAGAATTTGTTGATTGTATTTCATAGTTAATAGAGGAAAATTTCTGAAATACATTTCATAATTTCTTAAATACAATTGATAATTTCTGAAATACATTTTGGGAATTTCTGAAATACAGTTGTGAATTTCAGAAATACAATTAATAATTTCTGAAATACAATTGATAAAACTGAAACTCAATTGACTAGTTCTGAAAAGCAATTCATAAATCTGAAAAATAATTGATAAGTTCTGAAATACAATTGATTATTTCTAAAACACAATTGATAAATCTTGATACAATTGGAAATGGAGTAGAGCGTCAAAAAGATAAAATTATTTTATTAAAAAAATTAAATTTAATAAAAAAAATATAATTTTATAAAAAAATGTATAGAAAAAAAATTATAATTTTATAAAAAGAAATTCATATTGCAAAAAAATAAAATTTTATCCGAAAAATGGTGGATCGTACTGCAGTAACTTAGATCCACCTTGGATCTAATATGATGAAATACGATCCGTAAAACGAGTTTATCTAATTATATAAAATTGGATGTGACATAATGATAATCAAGAAGTAATTTCAATAGAATGGACAATTTAATGCAATCTGAGCGATATCTGAATGAATTATTTTTATCTAATGGTATCAAATAAAATGTAACTTTTTGTATTAAATCTAATTTTATATAATTAGATTAACCCATTTTTTCGATCTGTCATTTTTCGGATCAAATTAGATCTAAGTTTATCCCCAAATATATTACTGGATCTAATTCGATCTGCCACTTTTTCGGATCAAATTATATCTAAGTTTATCCACAAATATATTGATGGATCTAATTCGATCTGCCAAAATTGAGATCAAATTAGATTTAAGTTTATCCACAAATATATAGCTGGATCTAATTCGATCCGCCATTTTTCGGATCAAATTAGATCTAAGTTTATCCGCAAATATATAGTTGGATCCGCCAATTTTCGGATCAACCCGAGTAAAAAAAATTATATATAATCATATATGGCATATATTACAATATATAATTATACATGTCGTTATGTATATCCATATATAATTATATATGACGTTTTTTCACAAAATTTTTCCTTATATTATGCCATATATAATTTCATCTAATTAGATATTGGCCTTCATAATATTAGATATGGCATATATAATTATATATTACATGACATGGTTGATCTTATTGCATATATAGTTATATATAGAACTATATCTTAATATATATGGTGGCATTTTAGCAATATATAATTATATATGGTATCATTTAAACAATATATAATTATATATGGTGACAGTTAAACTACATATTATCATATATGGTGCCATTTAAACAATATATGGTCATATATGGTACCTCATAAACCAAATCTTTAATTCAGTTCCAGATATGATAATATATGGTACTATATATAGTGCGATATATATTTATATATGGTGTTATTTAAGCTATATATTATCATATATGGTGCCATTCAAACCATATATTATCATATATGGTGCCATTAAAACCATATATTATCATATATGGTGCAATTTCAATAATATATGCCCATATATGGTACCTCATGAACAATATTTTTAATGCAGTTCCACATATTATAATATATGCTACCATATATAGTGCCATATATATTTATATATGGTGTTATTTAAGCAATATATTACCATATATGGTGCCATTTAAACCATATATTGTCATATATGGTGCCATTTCAACAATATATGCTCATATATGGTACCTCATGAACGACATTTTTAATACAGATGCAGATATGATAATATATGCTACCATATATAGTCCCATATATATTGATATATGGTGTAATTTAAACAATATTAATATATAGACATATATGGTATCATTTAAACAATATATTGTCATATATGGCACAATTTAAACAATATATGGTGAAATTTGGTACCACATCAACAACATTTTGAATACAATTCCATATATGGTTTAATTTGAATAATGTAAAACTATGTATGGCGCTATAAAAAATATTATCAGATATGTTACTTCATTAACAATATTTATAATACAGTGTCATATATTGTAATATATGTATATCATTCAATATATATTGATGTATGGTAATGGTACAATAATTCCAATATCAGTTGAGATACAATTTGTGGGTCCATATCAACAATTTGTTCACGTACATTTAACATATATATATGTACATTTAAGTTATAATTTATAAACACTTTATAAAGTTAAATAGTTCCATAAACCTCGTCTAACTGTATAGAATGTTTATGAATATACGATTTAATATATAATAATTACAACTACAAATTGGTGCCATTATCTAAAATTCAATTTAATGTTAACTTAAAATAAAAAAATGTATTTCCTAAAAATATAGTGTTAATTAATGTTAATATACAATGCTGGCAAACCGTTGGCGATGGTCGGTTATGCGTTGGCAGAACGTTGCATTAACTATCTTGGCAAAAAAATAGATTTCAAAAAACATTTTTGAAAAAATTGAGAAAACTTTTTTTAATATTTGCTTTTAAAAACATGAAATTTAACCCAGTCCACCAGATTGTCAGCCAAGACCTCTACACTATAATCTAACGAGACTTGTTTTAAATGTGTGATAGCTACAAATTAAATGAATGATAAAAGCATTTCGAGCTAACTTATAAGCATAGAAAAAAGGTATTCCAGAAATTATTAAATGTATTTTAGAAAATTTTAATTGTATATCACAAAATATTATTTGCACTTCAGAAACTACAATATTACGCAAATTTAATTATTTATTTATTTAGTTGTGTCCAGAAATAATGAAATCTATTTCAGAATTTCATAGCTAATAGAGAAAAATTTCTCAAATACATTTCATAATTTCGGAAATACGATTGATAATTTCTGAAATACAGTTTGATAATTTCTGAAATACAGTTGTGAATTTCGGAAATACAATTAATAATTTCTGAAACACAATTGATAAAACTGAACTTCAATTGACTAGTTCTGAAATACAATTCATAAATGTGAAAAATAATTGATGAGTTCTGAAACACAATTGATAAAACTGAAATTTAATTGATTATTTCTGAAATACAATTGATAAATCTTAAAACAATTAATACAATTGGAAATGGTGTAGAGCGTCAAAAAGATGTAAATAAAATTAGTTTATTCAAAGATTTAAATTTAATAAAAAAATAAATATATAATTTTATAAAAAAATTTATAGAAAAAAAAATTTTAATTTTATAAAAAGAAATTAATTTTGTAAAAGAAATGCATATTGAACTCGTTACCTTCTGAGTTTAAACCGTATTTTAACAAAATATTGTAATTTTTATACAATCAGTGCTCTGCCAGTCTATTATTTTTTGAACAGTTGGGAATATATGTCTGGGATCTTATTTAATCCCAAATAAATGGAGATCTTACGTAGTACCCAAATATAATGCGGCATCTAATTTTATCTGTCATTTTTATGGATACTTTTAGATGTCAATCCCCAAATATATTGCTGTTTCTAATTCGATCTGCCATTTTAATACCGAAAAAAATTGCTGGATCTAATTCGATCTGGCATTTTTCGGATCAAATTAGATCTAAGTTTATCCACAAATGGATCTAATTCGATCTGCCATTTTTCGGATCAAATTAGGTCTTACTAAATCCCAAAATATATTGCTGGATCTAATTTTATCTGCCAATTTTCTATTCAATTTATATCCAAGTTTATCCACAAATATATTGCTGAATCTAATTTGATGTGCCATTTTCGGATCAAATTAGATCTAAGTTAATCCACAAATATATTACTGGATCTAATTTGATCTGCCATTTTTCAGATCAATTTATATCTAAGTTTATCCACAAATATATTGCTGGATCTAATTCGATGTGCCATTTTTCGGATCAAATTAGATCTAAGTTTATCCCAAATATATAGCTAGATCTAATTCGATCTGCCACTTTTTCGGATCAAATTAGATATACGTTTATCCACAAATATATTGCGGGATCTAATTTGATCTGCCAAAATTGAGATCAAATTAGATCTAAGTTTATCCCCAAATATATAGCTGGATCTAATTGGATCCGCGATTTTTCGGATCAAATTAGATCTAAAAATATCCGCAAATATATAGCTGGATCCGCCAATTTTCGGATCAAAATAGATCTAGGTTTATCCCCAAAGATATCACTGGACCTCCCAATTTTGAGATAAAACTTGATCTTAGTTTATCCCCATATATACAATGGGATCTAATACGATATGATTGGATACACCCAATTTTGAGATCTAATTGGATCAGCTAGATATTACAGCAGATCTTAAACAATATCAAATTGGATATAATTAGATATTGCGCGAGATCAATTTATTTTACTCGGGAAATTAAAAAAAATTGATCTCGCGCAATATCTCATTATATCCAATTTGATATTGTTTAAGAACTGCTGTAATATCTAGCTGATCCAATTAGATCTCAAAATTGGGTTTATCCAATCATTTCGTATTAGATCCCATTGTATATATGGGGATAAACTAAGATCAAGTTATATCTCAAAATTGGGAGGTCCAGTGATATCTTTGGGGATAAACCTAGATCTATTTTGATCCGAAAATTGGCGGATCCAGCTATATATTTGCGGATATTTTTAGATCTAATTTAATCCGAAAAATGGCGGATCCAATTAGATCCAGCAATATATTTGGGGATAAACTTAGATCTAATTTGATCTCAATTTTGGCAGATCAAATTAGATCCCGCAATATATTTATGGATAAACGTATATCTAATTTGATCCGAAAAAGTGGCAGATCGAATTAGATGTAGCTATATATTTGGTGATAAACTTAGATCTAATTTGATCCAAAAAGTGGCACATCTAATTAGATCCAGCAATATATTTGTGGATAAACTTAGATATACATTGATCTGAAAAATGGCAGATCAAATTGGATCCAGCAATATATTTGTGGATTAACTTAGATCTAAATTTATCCAAAAAATGGCAGATCGAATTAGATCCAGCAATATATTTGTGGATAAACTTGGATATAAACTGAATAGAAAATTGGCAGATCAAATTAGATCCAGCAATATATTTTGGGATTTAGTAAGACCTAATTTGATCCGAAAAATGGCAGATCGAATTAGATCCAGCTATATATTTGTGGATAAACTTAGATCTAATTTGATCCGAAAAAGTGGCAGATCGAATTAGATCCAGCAATATATTTAGGGATAAACATAGATCTAATTTGATCTCAATTTTGGCAGATCTAATTAGATCTAGCAATATATTTGTGGATAAAATTAGATCTAATTTGATCCGAAAAAGTGGCAATATATTTGCGGATAAACTTATATCTAATTTGATCCGAAAAATGGAAGATCGAATTAGATCCAGCAATATATTTGGGGATTAAGTAAGATCTAAATTTATCCAAAAAATTACAGATAAAATTAGATCCAGTAATAACTTCGGGATTGCGTAAGATCTTAACTTTTCCGATAAATTGCAGATCGAATTAAATCCAGTGATATATTTGGGGATTTGGTAGGATCTTAATTTATCCCATAAATTGCAGATCGAATTAGAAACAGCAATATATTTGGAGACTGACATCTAAAACTATCCAGAAAAATGACAGCTAAAATTAGATCCCGCATTATATTTGGGTACTACGTAAGATCTCCATTTATTTGGGATTAAATAAGATCCCAGACAGATATTGACAATAGTTCAAAAAATAATACACTGGAAGAGCACTGATTTTATAAAAATTACAATATTTTGTTAAAATAAGGTTTAAACTCAGAAGGTCTCGAGTTCGATACCTTTCATGGCTATGCATTTTTTTTTTATAAAAATGCGCATTCTCCTTGCTGGTCTGATCGAAATTTTTTCAATAATTTTTATTCTTTGTAATTTACTTGTAAAAATTGTATCATCTTTCTTTGATTTGAAAATAATTTAAACAGAAAGTGATATTAATTTATGATCTTGAGTCAAACTAAAATAACATTCATTTACTTAAAAATAACAGATCAACTAAAAAGATTTCCCCCATTCAAAAGAATTTCTTTTTAGAAAATTATAATTTTATTTTCTATAAATGTTTTTATAAAATTATATTTTTTTTTTTATTAAATTGAATTTTTTTTAAAAATAATTTTATTTACATATTTTTAACGCTCTACACCATTTCCAATTGTATCAATTGTTTTTAAGATTTATCAATTGTATTTCAGAAATAATCAATTGAATTTCAGTTTTATCAATTGTATTTCAGAACTTATCAATTATTTTTCAGATTTATGAATTGTATTTCAGAACTAGTCAATTGAATTTCAGTTTTATCAATTGTATTTCAGAAATTAATTGTATTTCTGAAATTCACAACTGTATTTCAGAAATTATCAAACTGTATTTCAGAAATTATCAATTGTATTTCAGAAATTATGAAATGTAATTTAGAAATTTTTCTCTATTAACTATGATAAACCATCAACAAGTTCTGAAATAGATTTGATTATTTCTGAAATACAATTAATAAATTTCTGAAATACATTCCATAATTTCTAAAATACATTTAAAATTTCTGAAATACAATTAATAGCATCTGAAATACAGTTAATATTGTAGTTGCTGATGAGTTACCATATATGATGGCACCATATATGACAATATATTGTTTAAATAGCACCAATATGGAGCTTTATTTGGTAATATATAACTTAGATTCATCGATATACTATTTGATCCGAAAAATGGCCCGATAAAATTGTATCAGTTCTTATTTGTATCAGTTGTTATCTAATTACATCAGTTTAGATCTGACCTGATTAAATTATGTGTTAATCAGATGAAATTGTATCAGATTTTTGACCTGATACAATTTTATTGGTTTATATTGCATGGTATCAGTTTAGGTCCAAATAGATATATTTGTATACACAATTATATAGTTATATCCCAATTTTGACCTGATATCAGTTTAAAACTTTGATACAATTGTATAAGGTAAATGTCGGATACAATTATATTTTATTTATATAAAATTGAACCAATTACGATCAAACCGATAAAATTGTATCAAATCAAATATCTGATACAATTTCATCTGATTAACACATAATTCAATCAGGTCAGATCTAAACTGATACATTTAGATAAACAATTGATAAAAATATATCGGGCCATTCTTCGGATGAAACTGTATATTTATACAGATATAACTTAATCACATATATGACTATATGTAACTATTTTTCCTCGGGTTGTTTAAATGATACGATATATAAAAGTATATGGTACAATATATGGCAGCATATATTATCATATCTGCATCTGTATTAAAAATGTCGTTCATCAGGTATCATATATGAGCATATATTGTTGAAATGGCACCATATACGACAATATATGGTTTAAATGGCACCAAATATGTTAATATATTTCTTAAATAACAGCATATATAAACATATATGGCACTATATAGTAGCATATATTATCATATCTGGAACTGTATTAAAAATGTTGTTCATGAGGTACCATATATGAGCATATATTGTTGAAATGGCACCATATAAGATAATATATGGTTTAAATGGCACCATATATGGTAATATATTGCTTAAATAACACCATATATAAATATATATGGCACTATATATGGTAGCATATATTATCATATGTGGAATTGTACTAAAAATATTGTTCATGAGGTACCATATATGGGCATATATTGTTGAAATTGCACCATATATGATAATATATGGTTTAAATGGTACCATATATGATAATATATGGTTTGAATGGCACCATATATGATAATATATAGCTTAAATAACACCATATATAAATATATATCGCACTATATATAGTACCATATATTATCATATCTGGAACTGAATTAAAGATTTTGTTTATGAGGTACCATATATGACCATATATTGTTTAAATGGCACCATATATGATAATATCTAGTTTAACCAAAAAAAAGTACCTTTTTCCAAAAAAAAGTACCTTTTTCCAAAAAAAGTACATTTTTCCCAAAAAAGTACCTTTTTCCAAAAAAAGTACCTTTTTCCAAAAAAGTACCTTTTTCCAAAAAAGTACCTTTTTCCAAAAAAAGTACCTTTTCCAAAAAAAAGTACCTTTTTCCAAAAAAAGTACCTTTTTCCAAAAAAAGTACCTTTTTCCAAAAAAGTACCTTTTTCCAAAAAAAGTACCTTTTTCCAAAAAAAGTACCTTTTTCCAAAAAAGTACCTTTTTCCAAAAAAGTACCTTTTTCCAAAAAAATGTACCTTTTCCAAAAAAAAAGTACCTTTTCCAAAAAAAGTACCTTTTCCCAAAAAACATACATTTTTCCAAAAAAATACCTTTTCCCAAAAAACATACATTTTTCCAAAAAAATACCTTTTTCAAAAAAAGTACCTTTCCAAAAAAAAGTACCTTTTCCCAAAAAAAGTGCCTTTTTCTAAAAAAATGTTCCTTTTCCCAAAAACATACATTTCTTCAAAAAAAGTACCTTTTTCAAAAAAAGTACCTTTTCCTAAAAAAAAGTACCTTTTCCAAAAGAAGTACCTTTTCCAAAAAAAGTACCTTTTCCAAAAAAAGTACCTTTTTCCAAAAAACATACAATTTTCCAAAAAAAACACCTTTTTAAAAAAACTACTTTTTTTCCTCCCCCCACGGATATCTCCACTAAAACAAGGTTTCTTGATATTCGGCATAGACGTGCGCTAAGACGGGATTTTTGGAAATTCCTACCGGAACGGGCAAAAAGGGGAAAAGTCTCCTGCTTGACGTCCTGCCCAATCCCTTTTGGCCTACCTAAAATTTTAAATATGTATTCCTTGGAGTAGGACTAACTCACCGGCAACGTAATTTTTCTATTTTGGAACAGGAACATAGTAAAAATGGTGGTTGAAAGGGAAAAATGTCCCCACTAACGGCCTGCCCAAACCGCTTAGGCAATGCAGTTGAAATTTGGTATGAATGTTCCTCATCCATCGCAGACAGCCGCGAAGATGGAATTTTTGTAAATTCCTAAAGGGAGGGACAAAAAGAAGAAAAGCCTCACCTTGGGGGCCTGTAAAAACCCCTTCGGCTAGAAACCTGAAGCTTAAAATGTGGGTCCCTGGAGTAAGGGCTAACTTATTAGAAAGATACTTTTTTGAATTTTGGACAGGGTCGTTATAAAATGGGGGCTCAAAAAGTGAAAGTTGCCCCTTAACGACCTGTCCAAACTGCTGGAACTAGGAAGCTGAAATTCGGTACTTAGGTTCCTCTTCCAGCCTACTTCCAACCGGGAGGGACAAAAAAAGAAAAAGTGTCCCCCGTGACAGCCTGCTCAAACTGCTGGAACTAGGAAGCTGAAATTCCCTGTCGATGGGCTAGAAACCTGAAATGTAAAACATATGTTACTTGGAGTATGGGCTCACTTACCGGGAAGGTGCTTTTTGGACAGGGACATTGCAAAAATGGGGATTAATGAGGCGAAAAGTGCCGTTTAAAGGCCTGCCCAAACCGCTGGAGGTAGGAAGTTGAAATTTGGTATTAAAGTTCCTCCTCTATTGTAGACATCCGCTAAGATGAGATTTTTGGAAATTTCTACAGGTAGGGTCAAAAACAGGAAAAGTCTCCCCCTTAACGGCCTGGCCAAACTGCTGGAACAAGGGAGCTTAAATTCGGTATTTGGGTTCCTTCTCCAACGTTGACGTCTCCTAAAATGGTATTTTTGGAAATTCATACCGGGAGGGGTAAAAAGGGAAAAAACTTCCCCCTTGACGGCCTGGCCAAACTGCTGGATATAGAGACCTAAAATTATGTATGTAGTAGGTTCCTCCTCCAACGCAGACGTCCTCTAAGACGGAATTTTTGGAAATTCCTACCGGGAGGGGTAAAAACGGAATAATTCTCCTCCTTGATGGCCTAACCGAACCCTTCGGCTAGAAACTTGTAATATATGATATGTTTTCCTTGGAGTATGGGCTAACTTATCGACAAGGCATTTCTAGAACTTTGGACAGGAACGTGGTAAAAATGGTGGTTCAAAAGGGGAAAATTGCCCCCCCTTAACGTCTGCGTCTTTAGCTAGAAACCTTAAACTTAAAGAACAAGTGTATATGAAACACTAAAATTAAGAAACTAAATAGGAAACGAGTGGAATTGAAACACTACACAAGTGGAATGAAATGGATATAAACGTTGAACGAGTGGAATTGAAATTATAGACAATGCAAATGGATTGGAAGAGGGAATTACCTGTTTAAACACTATCCACGGAATATGAAACTTATGTAGCATTGAAACATACTCTCCAAAAAGTTAAACAAATTTTCTAAAAGAGAAAAAACCTTAGAAAAGGAATGGAACTTATATATTCCGATATTTAAACT
>OX465295.1:239929101-239932158 GCA_949987735.1 Leucophora obtusa | reverse complement strand
TTTATTTATTTATTTATTTATTTATTTATTTATTTATTTATTTATTTATTTATTTATTTATTTATTTATTTATTTATTTATTTATTTATTTATTTATTTATTTATTTATTTATTTATTTATTTATTTATTTATTTATTTATTTATTTATTTATTTATTTATTTATTTATTTATTTATTTATTTATTTATTTATTTATTTATTTATTTATTTATTTATTTATTTATTTATTTATTTATTTATTTATTTATTTATTTATTTATTTATTTATTTATTTATTTATTTATTTATTTATTTATTTATTTATTTATTTATTTATTTATTTATTTATTTATTTATTTATTTATTTATTTATTTATTTATTTATTTATTTATTTATTTATTTATTTATTTATTTATTTATTTATTTATTTATTTATTTATTTATTTATTTATTTATTTATTTATTTATTTATTTATTTATTTATTTATTTATTTATTTATTTATTTATTTATTTATTTATTTATTTATTTATTTATTTATTTATTTATTTATTTATTTATTTATTTATTTATTTATTTATTTATTTATTTATTTATTTATTTATTTATTTATTTATTTATTTATTTATTTATTTATTTATTTATTTATTTATTTATTTATTTATTTATTTATTTATTTATTTATTTATTTATTTATTTATTTATTTATTTATTTATTTATTTATTTATTTATTTATTTATTTATTTATTTATTTATTTATTTATTTATTTATTTATTTATTTATTTATTTATTTATTTATTTATTTATTTATTTATTTATTTATTTATTTATTTATTTATTTATTTATTTATTTATTTATTTATTTATTTATTTATTTATTTATTTATTTATTTATTTATTTATTTATTTATTTATTTATTTATTTATTTATTTATTTATTTATTTATTTATTTATTTATTTATTTATTTATTTATTTATTTATTTATTTATTTATTTATTTATTTATTTATTTATTTATTTATTTATTTATTTATTTATTTATTTATTTATTTATTTATTTATTTATTTATTTATTTATTTATTTATTTATTTATTTATTTATTTATTTATTTATTTATTTATTTATTTATTTATTTATTTATTTATTTATTTATTTATTTATTTATTTATTTATTTATTTATTTATTTATTTATTTATTTATTTATTTATTTATTTATTTATTTATTTATTTATTTATTTATTTATTTATTTATTTATTTATTTATTTATTTATTTATTTATTTATTTATTTATTTATTTATTTATTTATTTATTTATTTATTTATTTATTTATTTATTTATTTATTTATTTATTTATTTATTTATTTATTTATTTATTTATTTATTTATTTATTTATTTATTTATTTATTTATTTATTTATTTATTTATTTATTTATTTATTTATTTATTTATTTATTTATTTATTTATTTATTTATTTATTTATTTATTTATTTATTTATTTATTTATTTATTTATTTATTTATTTATTTATTTATTTATTTATTTATTTATTTATTTATTTATTTATTTATTTATTTATTTATTTATTTATTTATTTATTTATTTATTTATTTATTTATTTATTTATTTATTTATTTATTTATTTATTTATTTATTTATTTATTTATTTATTTATTTATTTATTTATTTATTTATTTATTTATTTATTTATTTATTTATTTATTTATTTATTTATTTATTTATTTATTTATTTATTTATTTATTTATTTATTTATTTATTTATTTATTTATTTATTTATTTATTTATTTATTTATTTATTTATTTATTTATTTATTTATTTATTTATTTATTTATTTATTTATTTATTTATTTATTTATTTATTTATTTATTTATTTATTTATTTATTTATTTATTTATTTATTTATTTATTTATTTATTTATTTATTTATTTATTTATTTATTTATTTATTTATTTATTTATTTATTTATTTATTTATTTATTTATTTATTTATTTATTTATTTATTTATTTATTTATTTATTTATTTATTTATTTATTTATTTATTTATTTATTTATTTATTTATTTATTTATTTATTTATTTATTTATTTATTTATTTATTTATTTATTTATTTATTTATTTATTTATTTATTTATTTATTTATTTATTTATTTATTTATTTATTTATTTATTTATTTATTTATTTATTTATTTATTTATTTATTTATTTATTTATTTATTTATTTATTTATTTATTTATTTATTTATTTATTTATTTATTTATTTATTTATTTATTTATTTATTTATTTATTTATTTATTTATTTATTTATTTATTTATTTATTTATTTATTTATTTATTTATTTATTTATTTATTTATTTATTTATTTATTTATTTATTTATTTATTTATTTATTTATTTATTTATTTATTTATTTATTTATTTATTTATTTATTTATTTATTTATTTATTTATTTATTTATTTATTTATTTATTTATTTATTTATTTATTTATTTATTTATTTATTTATTTATTTATTTATTTATTTATTTATTTATTTATTTATTTATTTATTTATTTATTTATTTATTTATTTATTTATTTATTTATTTATTTATTTATTTATTTATTTATTTATTTATTTATTTATTTATTTATTTATTTATTTATTTATTTATTTATTTATTTATTTATTTATTTATTTATTTATTTATTTATTTATTTATTTATTTATTTATTTATTTATTTATTTATTTATTTATTTATTTATTTATTTATTTATTTATTTATTTATTTATTTATTTATTTATTTATTTATTTATTTATTTATTTATTTATTTATTTATTTATTTATTTATTTATTTATTTATTTATTTATTTATTTATTTATTTATTTATTTATTTATTTATTTATTTATTTATTTATTTATTTATTTATTTATTTATTTATTTATTTATTTATTTATTTATTTATTTATTTATTTATTTATTTATTTATTTATTTATTTATTTATTTATTTATTTATTTATTTATTTATTTATTTATTTATTTATTTATTTATTTAT